>VWPV01034763.1:0-18308 GCA_013389885.1 Geococcyx californianus
GTAGTGGAGTCACCATCCCTAGACACTTTCAATACACACAGACGTGACAATCTGAGGCACGGTTTAGTAGGCACGGTGGTGTTGGGGCGAAGGCTGGACTTGATCTCAGAGGTCTTTTCCAACCTTTATGATTCTATGACCTTTACCCCCCGCTACCGCTCTCTTTTGTAAGCCAAACGACTCAGTTCCATCCTGTTTTCCATTAATCCTGTCGGGCTGCTTCTTCCTTTGCGCAGTGGCCACGTCACGTCATGGGTCGCCAGGCGAAGTGGCACCCAACCCCATGTAAACAACTCCTGCCTCTCCCCCACAACAATAACTACTAATGACGTGAGACAGCAGAGTGAAGGAGCGCGGACTACAACTCCCGGCATGCAAAGCGCCCACACAGACGCCCGCACACCCACTGAGGGGGAAAGGCATACTGGGAGTTGTAGTCTTTACAGCGACTCTTCCGAAATGCCTGCTCTTCGTTACTGCCGGCTAACAGCACGAGAACCTCCAACAAAACCTCCCACCGGCTCATCCCTCCCAGAAACTCACCGCCGCGACGCCACCTCAACGCTCCCGCCGGTTCGTGTCTTCTACCGAAGCCGTTAAGCAAAGCGTTTTCCCGCGCAGCCAGGCGCATGCGCACTTCAGTTCCCGCCTCCGGCGAGGAGAGTGGCGACCGGGGAGGGCGATGAGGGCTCTCTGCGCATGCGCAATGCTGGTTCCCGCCTCGGGATGAGGTCGACGCGGAAGGGCGCTCAGTGCGAATACGGTGACGGTTCCCGCCTTCTGAGCAGGGGGAGGTTTTCTGCTCCCGCGAGGAGGGAGGTGGGCGGAGGCGGTGGCTTTGCGCATGCGTAATGCTGGATCTGGGCCCCCGCGAGGAGGGCGGTGGGCGGGAGGTATTCTCTGCGCATGCGGTAACCGGACCCACCGCCTACACGGGGACTCTCATGCGCAGGCGTAGCCCCGGTTACCGCCTCCTGCGAGGAGGGAGGTACGCGAAGGCAAGAGACATCCTGTACGCATGCGCAGTGCTTGTCTGGGCTCCTGGAGGGAGGGTGGAAGCTGTGTGCGCATGCGCACTTTCGGTTTCCGCCTCCTGTGGGAAGGTTTCGGGGGGTTCCGTGCGCTCTGCTGCCACCGCTGAGGCGCCTGCGTCAGGTAGTGGCGGGGCTGGGGTCTGGTCCTTTCCCTCTCCGAGCCCTCAGCTCGCCCACTACTCCCGTGCCTCGGACAGGCAGTGCCGCGGTCCCCGTTGGGCAGTCCCCATACCGGCCACCCGTCCCTATTGGCTGCCAGAGGGGGCGTGTTGGTGGCGGGAGGTGTGGGGCTGTCGACGCTGCGCACTGTCGGGTTGGTGCGGGACTGCCAGGCCGGGTTGGTGAGACTGGTCTTCAAGATCTGGCCCCTTCTGGCTGTGGGTGCTGGGCAGTGAGGAGTGGTGGGCGAGGTGTGGAATGGGGTCAGGGATCAGATGAAGAGAAGGCTCCGGGGACACCTTAGAATTGCCTTCCAGTACCTGAAGGGGAGCTGCAGAAAAGCTGGGGAGGGACTTTGCAAGGGCATGGACTGATAGGACAAGGGGGAACGGTGTTAAATTGGAAGGGGGAAGATTTAGATTAGACATTAGAAAGAAATTTTTCACAGTGACAGTTGTGAGGCACTGGCGCAGGTTGCCCAGGGAAGTTTTGGATACCCCATTCCTGGAACTGCTGAAGACCAGGGTGGATGGAGTTTTGAGCAGCCTGGTCTACTGAGAGGTGTCCCTGCCTATCACAGGGGGGTTGGAACTAGATAATCTTTATGGTCCCTTCCAACTCAAACCTTTCTATGATTTGTGTTTTCTTTGCTGGAGAAACCATGCAGTATTCAAGGCAGAGGTTGCCTCCCATCCTGGTTACAGGATCAGGTCTCTGCAGGGATAGCAGTGCTTCTCTGATGTTCCATTTGAATGTGCTCACCAGGCAAGTGCAGACCAACCAGGGGATATGGCCCAGCCAGCCTGGGTTCATGAAGGGCAGGTCCTCTTTGACCAACTTTATCTCCTACTGTGACCAGGTGACTCGCCTGGTGGATGAGGGAAAGGCTGTAGGTGTTACCTACCTGGATTCTAGTAAAGCCTTCAACACTGTCTCCCACTGCATTCTCATAGAGAAACTGGCAGCCCATGATTTAGACAGGTGTATTCTTTGCTATGTCAAAAACTGGCTGGATGGCTGAGCCCAGAGAATTGTCAACAGTCCGGTCTTCTTTAATATATTTATCAGTGATCTGGCTGAGAGGATGGAGTATTCCCTCAGTAATTTTGCAGACAACACGTAATTGGGTGGAAGTGTTGATCTGCTTGAGGGCAGGAAGGCACTTCAGAGGGACCTGGACAGGCTGGATCGATGGGCCAAGGCCAGTTGTATGAGATTCAGCAAGGCTAAGTGCTGGGTTTTGCACTTCTGTCACAGCAACCTCATGCAGTGCTGCGGACTTGGGGAAGAATGGCTGGAGAGCCGTCGGGGTGAAAGGGACCTGGAGGTGTTGGTTGACAGTGGCTGAACATGAGCTAGCTGTGTGCCTAGGTGGCCAAGAAGGCCAACAGCATCCTGGCCTGTGTCCAAAATGGTGTGGCCAGCAGTAGCAGGGAAGTGAGCGTGCCCCTATATTTGGCACATGTGAGGCTGCACCTCAAATATTGTGTTCAAGGAGGGGACTGGGGTTGTTAAGTCTTGAGAAGAGGAGGCTGAGGGGAGACATTATTGCTCTCTACAACTACCTGAAAAGAGGTTATAGCCAGGTGGATGCTGGTCTCTTCTCCCAAGTAAAAAGCGATAGGAGAAGAGTAAATGGCCTCATGTTGTGCCAGGGGAGGTTTAGATTGGATATTGGGAAAAATTTCTATACTGAAAGAGTGGTGAAGCATGGGAACAGGTTGTCCAGGGAAGTGATGGCGTCACCGTCCCTGGAGGTTTTCAAAAAACATAGAGATGTGGTACTTCAGGACATTGGTTTAGTAGGCATAGTGGCTGACAGTTTGACTTGATGATCTTAGAGGTCTTTTCCAACCTTAATGATTCTATGAGTCTGTTGTGACATGAGCTCTGCAGCTTGTAGTATACAAGCATACCACATTTTTTTGCTCCTTTGTTTCTTAGTACAACCCTGATTGCCATCTAGCCCAAGCCACCTTTTCCAAAGTGTATGACACGTTAACAGTTTTCCTTCAGAGTGCCTCTTTGACATTAAGGAATTTGTAGGTGAGAGAGAGAGGTGGGAAGGTGAGGAGGTACCTAGACATGCCCTCTTCATGCCCGACACCGATTTTCAGTGATTGATTGATGATGGTGCATCTTAGAGACTGAAATAAGTCACATGTGTACATAAGTTTCATATGCAGATGTAAGGGAGTTGTAGTAGGAATGTTTTCCTTCACTGAAGGAAAATGTAGGGGTTTTCCTGAACTCTGTTTTATGCATTGTCTGATTGAAAAGCAAGGGGAGGGAGTATCACAGAGTCATTGAGGTTGGAAAAGACACTATCAAATGAGTGTGTGAATAAATACTCTTATTTTTTCCTGTGTAATTGATTTGGCTTTAGCAAACTGCTCGACCTTTTCATGCTCGCTTCTGCTGTGTTTGATTTATATGGTAATACAGAATACTTGCTTTAATTTTCTTCAGCTTACCTCATACTTGCCAGCCAGTGGGACAGACATGCTAAGAGCCAAAGGTGCTCTCCTGCACCTGTGGCCCCACCGCTGCACATGCCTGGGACAACTACCAGCCTGCCAGCTCACCTGGCGTTCGCTGCACAGGCAGCCACTGCACCCCGAATGGGCTGCCCTCGCTGAAAAGCAGCTGAAAGGCAAGAATCCAAAGGATTTAATTTGGCACACCCCAGAGGGTATTGACATCAAGCCCTTATACTCCAAAAGGGACACAAAAGACATCCCTGAGGAACTGCCAGGAATGAAACCTTTCACTCGAGGACCTTACCCAACTATGTACACATACAGACCATGGACTATCCGCCAATATGCTGGCTTCAGTACAGTGGAAGAGAGCAACAAGTTCTACAAGGACAACATTAAAGGTAAGATAACTGATTTGGGAAACAACATTGTCTTGAAAAGCAACAAGGAACGTTCATGTAGTGGATTACATGGCAAATGTAATTATTCTGCCTTGTGAGGTTTGACTTCCGATAGGCTTTTCCCAGTGGTGCTGTATTTCTTTATTACTGGGAAGTTGGATAATTTCAAAAACTGCCTGTGCTTCATTTTGCTATTGAGATGGAAAAATAAATGTGTTAAATGCTCTTTTTAGTCATTCTGCCTTGATGCTGGATGTATGCCAGAGTCCAACCAGCAGAGATCGTGGAGCATTTTACACTCATTTTGTGTCCGTGGGAGAAGATCTGTTGAATGCTACTTAACACTTCTGGTGTTAACACATTCTAATTTGTTGGGTTTCCATCTTCTGTTGTAAATTTGAAATGAACTTATGTAAGTGTGTATGAATAGTGTCATTCATGGTGTACTAGTAAGGTTGTCTTTCCAAAGTATTGGTAATTTCCTTGACTTGAGAGTGGTTTTCCCTGTATTTCTGCAGTGCTGTGTTTTGCGGCAACTTGTTTAGCTAATAGCCAGGGTGTCATCATAACATACTACTGAGTTAAGCACTGTGAAACCACTACTAAAAAATTTTTCTCAGTGGACTGAAGCATTAGTTTTACACCAGCCATACATCTTAGCAATTGTTTGAGTCTAATTATAACTTTACCAGTCGAAACCACAGACACTGAATCTATGATGCTTTTCTTTTCCTTCCAACTCGAAACATCACCATTTAGGGTGAGAGAGAGGAGTTGTTAAGGGATTTTTGCCTTAACATAGTTAGCTAATATAAAGCAGTATTAGCTGCTGCAGTATTCTTGCGAGTATTCTTCATTCTTTCCATGTATAGAACTCTTAACTAAATTAAGAAATTATAAATATAGGGTGTGGGAAATTTGCAAACAAACAATTCAATAGAAAGTCCTGGATATACTCTGTCTTAGTGCTGCACATTGCTGCTGAAGCAGAAGAGCTACCTCTTGAGTTGGCTGGTAGTACTGGTCAGAAATTCAAGAATGTTTGCTGCTAGGAATTTTTCATCTTTATTTGAGTTTCAACATTGTATTATTGAGATTTTATCTCCCTTGTTGTCTCAATGGTTGTATTAATATTGAATCATTAGCTTCTGAATCTGACAAATCGTAAAGCATTTTTAATATAACTCAGTTGAAATCTCTCTAATTAGAAGAATGCTGATAAGAAATTAATTGTCAGTGGTCATAGTTGCTGAAATTTCTGTTGCTTGAAACTACGCAGAAATTTAAATTTTTGACTTTGTGCTTCAGAGTTAACACCTTGCTTTTTAGATAAAATACAGTACCTTTTTTTCTGACAATTAAGAGTTCTGCTGATGTGATGAAGAGGATTTGCAAATTCAGTAGATACAATTACTTCAGAAAAAGCAGTGTTATTTACAGAGTGAATGCCTTGGGTTAGCAGAGTTTTGGGTACTGCTTTCAGGTAGCAGCAACAAGTCTGCCAGGAGCTCAAACTGTCCTGTTCCCCACTTTAAATGGATAATTTTCACCTACTGCAAATTTAGTAACACATCTCACTGCTTTGAGGTAATGTGACATGATTTATCACACTTTTGTTTCCCGCTAAATAGAATTTCTGTCTCTAATCCCTGGTACTGTCTTGTGTATGCATATCTGTAACTTGGAACTAAACAGGAACTTGTTAAGCTGATGATGTGGCTAAGAGGACTGCAAAATTTTTTCTCTCACTGAAAAGCTTTTTATTTAAAGCTTAAGACTAGAAAATCTTGGGCAAGTTTGAGGAGGAAACAGTGTTTAACAACAAAAATTGGTTTATTGTCCAAGTCTGGATTATGTAAAGTAAAATGAATTGGTAAATTTAGATCCAGTTCCAATGCAAGTCTGTTCAATGCTTATGAATATCTTCCTCTGTTGTTTCTTTGTTGGTTTTGTTTTTTCATTTAGCTGGCCAGCAGGGATTATCTGTTGCTTTTGATTTAGCCACCCATCGTGGTTATGATTCAGACAATCCACGAGTTCGAGGAGACGTTGGAATGGCTGGAGTTGCCATTGATACAGTGGAAGACACCAAAATCCTTTTTGATGGAATTCCATTAGAGAAAATGTCAGTTTCTATGACAATGAACGGGGCAGTCATTCCCGTGTTAGCAACATTCATTGTAACTGGAGAAGAACAGGGAGTGCCTCAGGCCAAACTGACAGGGACAATCCAAAATGACATCTTGAAGGAGTTCATGGTCCGAAATACGTACATTTTCCCCCCAGAACCATCCATGCGGATTATTGCTGACATCTTCCAGTACACCTCAAAGGTATTCATTGTTTAAACGTATTTACTGCTGTTACTTTGTCTAGTTAACTATTTATGAGGCGCTTCGGAGAGCAAAGCAGAAGATGGGAAGACCTGTTGTAGTGAAGGCTGTGGAAAGGGCTGGGAGGAGAAGTTAAAATCCCAAATCACTTAAGGAATAAATTTTGGGAGTTTTAAGTCAATCCAAATCAAAGTAAGAGTAAGATGAGCCTAAGCCTGAAAGGACAACATGAAGTTTTGAAACAAGGAACAGAGAGGCTGTTTGCATAGAAAGTAAGATGCCACATACTTAAGAAACATTATACAGCTGTAAGCAGGAGTAGAGAAGTAAGAAATCTTGAAAGACTTTTGCTGTGAAACTGAGCGTGAGAAGCAGATAACGAAAGGAGTAAAGTCCTGAACTGATGAGTGGCAGTTTAGTACTACCAGTTGTTTTCTTAGCTGCATTTTCATTGGAAAGTTGAAACGCGGCCTATGATTGAGAGACTCACCGTGGTGGGTGATAGTTTAAGCACAGTGAATAGTTCAAAAAGATAAATGCATGTAAAGTATACATCTGCAAACCCCATTTCATAGAGATGGATTGTATTCACCGTCTACAAAGAAGGGATTGTTTGTGTTGTAGATAGAATAATTATCTGATCTTCACCTCTTTTGCTCATAGAATGTTTTGGGTTAGAAGGGACCATTAAAAGGTCATCTGGTCCAATCCCCCTCCAATGTCCTACCCTATTGTCTTTTGTTTTTCCAGTATATGCCAAAATTTAATTCTATTTCAATCAGCGGATACCACATGCAAGAGGCAGGAGCTGATGCCATTCTGGAATTAGCTTATACTATAGCAGATGGCTTGGAATACTGCAGAACTGGACTTAAAGCTGGCCTTACCATTGATGAATTTGCACCAAGGTGAGCTAAAGAAATCTGCAAGTATAAAACTCTTCTGGTAAAATCCATAGAGTTTAATATCAAATTTAGTATTTTCACATGTACAAGCAATATTGGCACTGCTGACATTGTGTATAAGTTTGTTTTGGCTTTATGACACAGTTTCAGTTGATAGGATGTTGATTTACTGGAGTGTGTCCAGAGAAGGGCAGCAAAGCTGGTGAAGGAGCTGGAGCACAAGTCTTATGAGGAGCCGCTGAAAGAAGTGGAGTTGTTTAGTCTGGGGAAGAAGATGCTGAGAGGAGACTTTATTTCCCTCTACAACTACCTGAAAAGAGGTTGTAGCAAGGTGGGGGCTGGTCTCTTCTCCTAAGTAATAAGAAACAGGACAAGAGGTTTCTCTAGGGGAGATTAAGACTGGATGTTACGAAAAATTTCTTTACTGAAAGAGTGGTGAAGCATTGGAACAGCCTGCCCAGGGAAGTGGTACAGTCACCATACCTAGGTAGTGTTCAAAAAACGTGTAGATTTGGTGCATAGGGACGTGGTTTAGTAGACACAGTGGTGTTGGACTGATGATTGGACTTGATGATCTTAGAGGTCTTTTCGAACCTTAATGATTCTATGATTCTATTAAAGTATCTGATCCAACAGACATTTGGACTTCATCTATGCTAATAAACTGAATAAAGATGTCCAAGCCCAAGTGTTGTAAAGGTCTGTTGTGGCAGTTGGTCTCCGGGTCAGAATGAGGATCTCCAAGCTGTTATATCTAATACATTGTAGCTTTAGGACTACAAAGTGCAGCCAGCGCTCTCACAGTTCTCTAATGCTGTAATGTTATTGAATTTTTTCATTAGTATGATTTTGAAATATTTAGGAAAAGTGCTTAACAAAGAGAGGTTCAGGTAGTTCAAATTTCCTCAAAATAAAATTCCATTTTAGGTAGACTATTGTATTTTTCTATAGTTAACTGCCAAACTGAGCAGAAGCACAGTTTCAGTAGTCTAGTCAGTTTACACTATACAGTGGGCCTGAAAACCAAAAGGTGTGATTCACGTAGCCTGTTTGGCATTAAAACTATAGGAGTCAGATGAATTAACCTATTTCTGACGTCTGTGGCAAAATCAAAGTGAATCGTGCAGGAAGAGATAGAGCCTTATAATCAGACTTTTTAGGGAGGGAAAGTCTCTAAGAACCTTTGGCAGATTCTTTCAGTAGCTGATTTATTGTTAAAAAAAGTACATCTTTAGTATAATGAGTTTTACTGGCTTTTACAATGTATTTTACATTTAAAAAACGTAGAATCTGTAAGTAGGAAGAAGTAGATTAGTCTGTTTTGAATATGCTGTCCAGTATAGAACTGCTATTTGATTTATGTTTTGATTAAAATGGTCAGGAAAAGCATGAAAACATGTTTAATGAGAAGATATTACCTATTATATAAGCAGTTTGGAAGTATAACTACACTAATAGATTTTGTCCAGTAGCATTCCCATCATCTTGTGTCTGGATTATAGCTGCAAAAGTCAATTAATCAGAGACCTTGCTGTAGGACTTCTCCTTTACTGGTACAGAATTACTAGAATGGTTTAATATTTTATCCTGTTTTATCTTAATACAGGCTCTCCTTCTTCTGGGGCATTGGCATGAACTTCTATATGGAAATAGCTAAGATGAGAGCTGGAAGACGGCTGTGGGCTCACTTGATAGAGAAGATGTTTAAGCCCAAGGATCCCAAATCTCTTCTGCTGAGAGCTCATTGTCAGACTTCAGGCTGGTCACTGACTGAGCAGGTTAGAAATTGGACTTTCTCGTCAATTCCTCATTTAAATGTGTTCTCATGGCGTGTATCTTAAAGGGGACCACTACTTTCTGAAAGGGACAACCTCTCTTACTCTCAGTCTGACAAATGCACTTACTAGCATTGGATACATCTTTTTGGTTACATAACAAAAAAAAAAAATCTTGTTGAGTGCCAGCACTGTTGCTTCCCAAAATGATTCTTTACAAAATACCTCAGTATTTGGAACATTTTTCTTTGATTCTTGAAATGGCATACTTGAACCAGTAATAGATTCCAGTGTAGGTAGAATTACCATGTCCTTGTAAAATAGTGATGTTAAATCCATTTATTTATGGAAAATAATGTAATTCACAGATCTCATCATTCATCTTGCCTTCTTCAGGGTGCTGTTACATTGGCAGCTCTTAATTATTTTGGATACATTTCATCCGAGTTAAGCACATCAGGATTTAGGTTTGCAGTTTGAGATACCATTAAGTTCCCTCAATAACCACATTAAGTAAGACAGTCAAGTGCAGTGTGTGATTCTTCACTCCATTTCTGAACATAAATAAACCACTGGAGATCAAGATAAATTCCTCTTTGTAAAGGCACATATGCACAGCTGAACCATCTAGATGTCTGAAAAGAGCAGATAAAAATTTTGACCTAATGGCTGAGATTATAATCTCTAATACTGACTCTGTTTCTATACTTATATTCCATATTATCCATTTGTTTTGGATTATATCCCAGTTCTATTACAGATATATTTCAATTTTATAGCACTGGCAAATTTCAGCTGTTATCCTATCTCCGTGTAATGCTGTCATTAATGAAAATAATAATCATATTAAGTTGCAAAATGGATCTTCAGCAGTAACCTATCTGACTAATGTGCTGTTTGCTACTCTGAGAATTCTGGAATGTGAGGATGGGGAACATTGGGACTACCTGTTCTGTATTTTCCAACTTGAATTCATTAAGTTCTTTGAAACATCACTAAATACAAGTTGGGCTTTGCTTTGTTATCATGACCACTTTATTCATACACTGATAAGAGCAGAACTGTTGAGCTTCAGAGCTGTCCTTTTCCTTTCAGGATCCCTTTAACAATGTTATCCGTACTACAATTGAAGCAATGGCCGCAGTGTTTGGAGGCACACAGTCTTTGCATACAAATTCATATGACGAAGCCTTGGGTTTGCCTACAGTGAAGAGTGCGCGCATTGCTCGGAACACGCAGATCATAATTCAGGAGGAATCAGGTATTCCTAAAGTGGCAGACCCCTGGGGAGGATCTTACCTCATGGAGTGCCTCACCAATGATGTCTATGAAGCCGCTCTGAAGGTCAGTTTATAGAACCTTTTATGTTTTGTGGGAAGACTTTAGATATAGGAGTTTTGAGAAATGTCCTTTAGGAAGTATTTAGTAAGTTGGTAGCTTCTAAAGAGAGAATTGTTTTACACCGACGTTTCAGTGATTTCTTTGTAAATGAACTTTCTAAAAATTCAATGTGTGTTTAGAGAGACTTTGGCCTTCTAGTAGACTACATTCAGAAGAATAATAGCCAGTGTGGAACAAAATAATCAAGTCCTGTGAAGTCCCTTGTGTGCTGAAGACTCGGAATTTGGCGAGATCTCTGTTTTATGTGCAAGAAAAAAAAGAATTGAACGGAAGAGCTAAACTAACCTACTTAGGTGCATGTGTACTCAGACCTGTGGTAATCTGCTTGAGACTTTAAAATTAGCCTACAATTGTACAGCCACTGTTAGCACACTGTCAGACACGTTTTTTAGATCCTTGTCAGCTAAGCACTCTTCCAGACAGTGCCAGGCATGATCCCATGGCCATTTTCAGTAGGCAGTTTAGATACAGTAACCCTGGTTTGGAGTTGAACAGGCTTCTGCTGTACATGAGCTGAATCACGCAGTGCCACTTGTCCTCAGGATCAGAGAACTCACCCTGGCTTCTTTCAGCTTATTTGTATTTGTATATATGTAACTGTAAGGGCTGGCTGGCAGACAGAAGTTAGAGTCAAGGTTTCAGCTTTTAAGCTTTTCCATCCCTGAGTGTTACTGGTTGAACAATAAGCCTTATGCTGTTATTGAATTAATGGAGTTTTGGTAATAAAAATGCTCTTTTGTTTGAGATGTCTCGTAATTTACACCAAAACCTGTAGTCAGAGACATGAGTAGAACATGAGAGTAGAAAAACACTTTTAGAGCACAGGATTGTATATAGAGAGAGATAGATACAACAAAACCAGGAATGGCAGTACAAGTTCAAAGCTCATTTTGTCAACCTTGCTACTACTCATTTTCACAATCCTTTTCATTCCACAGCTTATTGAGGAGACTGAAGAAATGGGTGGAATGGCCAAAGCTGTTGCTGAAGGAATTCCCAAACTTCGTATTGAAGAGTGTGCAGCCCGAAGACAAGCCAGGATTGACTCTGGTATGGAGTACGGAGATGACAGAAGGGAAAATAGGAGATAGAATACTTTTTTGTAAGAGTTTGTGACACACGTCTTCATTGTTTCTTTTTTCTTAGTGTTCAAGTAGCAGTTTGTGAGTGATAAAATAGTAATATTTCAGTTGAATGTCAGTGAAAGCTTCTGCAAAGAGATAGAAGTATGTATGAAATACAGTGCCAGTATGAAAACATTCAGTCTTGTTTGACATATTTAAGACTAGATTAGACAAAGCACTAAACCCGCTACTTTAAAGGAGTATTTTGGGCCTTCAACAGTTAATTGCATACGTTTCTGATAAGATCATTAGACTTGGACTCCTGACTGTCAGCAGGTGGCGATGTTGAATGTATCTGGTCAAATGCCTGGTGTTGCTTGAGAACGGCCCGTTTTTCCTGGATCAGAAAAAATGCAGTCATCTCAGATTAGAAATTGATGCAGCTCTTTCTTTATTTGATATATGTATATACATATATACACATATAGTAAGTATATGTAGAGATGTGTATACATGTGTGCTTAGAGCTCTATTCTGCTTTTTGTAGTCTTCACCTCAGTATTAGTCCAGTAACAGAAACCAGGGATAACTCAAACATTAAAGAAGTTGTAGATCTTTTTTGTTTGGAGGATAAATTTGAAGCAGATGTTTAATTGAGATCAATAGAGAATAATCAGTAAAGTTCTGTGTCCCCACAGTAAATTACTTCATGTTGCTTTGAAGAGTGTAGTAATGTTATCAGGCTCTGCAAATAAAAAACAATTGTAAAGTCCATACTGGCTGGAAGCTAAAAATACAGTTTTCCAATGTGATAAATTGTTTTTTATTCACATGGAGAAGTTTTATGTAGCATCTCCACTTTCATGCTTATCTGGTAAATCAGGAAAGTAAATGCAGAGCAGGGCAGGAGTCCAGCACTTCTGCTTAATTCTGTAAGATTTAATTACGTAATGTTAAAAGGGGGAAAATAGCTGCTGTATATTAGTGAGTCAACACCAAATCAGTTTGTAAGATAAATATTGTTCTGTTCCAAATCTTTTTTTCTGGCCCAGTACTCACTGAGTTAAATGCTCCTGCATCTAATCTTTTCTTATGGTAACATATGGAAAATACAGACTTAAGTCCTTCCTATAAGAACAAATTCTAATTATATGAAATGTACATAGTTATAAAGCAAAGTGCTGTATTATATTGCTCAAAATTTTCTTGTCCTACTTATATTGTGTCTTTTCACAGTAGTTTGAAAATGTATTCTGAGTTTCTGGTGTTTCCACTGGAAATAGGGGCTGAAGTAATTGTTGGAGTAAACAAGTATCAGCTAGAAAAAGAGGAGACAGTCGAAGTTCTGGCTATTGATAATACTTCAGTCCGTAGCAAGCAGATCGAGAAGATTAATAAGGTGGGAACTACCTTCTTAAAAATGAAAGTTCTTGTAATTGCGGTAGGACTTGAGTAAAGGTGGCTTGCCGGAAACTTAAACCTCAAATTTCTGGGAATCTGTTCCAGTCTTTAGTAGAGAATCTAGATTTCTGTTCAGCTTCAGTAGAGGCTGATGGGAAACCCAAGAAACACAGTATTAGAATCCCAACAGAGTGGTTTATTACATTCATTTGGTATTTGTCTTTGTATTTCAGATAGTCTTGGAAATATATGTCTAACCTTTCAAAATTAAGAACTTTACACTTTCTGAAAATAAGATAAAAAATATCTATGCACTGTTTTGCTCTAATAGTAGGTACCATCGCTTAGTCCCTCAAACTGTTTGGTGCAGCTTGTCAGTGACTGTTAAGGAATGGGGTTATCAAACCAGCAATCAACATCCATTTTCATAACTAGTAGAAATGTAGATGAAATGGTTTTAGAGTTATTTAATGGGCTTGTACACATTTTGAGGTCTGTGACACTTGTTTACATCTAATCTTTTTGAAATATATCTCATATATTGACAATATCTCCAGAATTAGTGTTTGAAATCAGAAAGTCTTGCACATTTGACTTCCCTGTTCACTCTGTTATCTGTTTTAAGTTAATGTTTTTCTCCTCTGCTTTAGGTGAAGGCTAGCAGAGATGAAGCAGCAGCCCAGCAACGTCTCGCTGCTCTAACACAGTGCGCTGCTACTGGGGAAGGCAACTTACTCGCGCTTGCAGTGGAAGCAGCACGTTCAAGGTATTAGAGATGGGGGTGAATATCCAACTGTTGTTTAAAAATCAATGATTCCTTTCCACCTTTTTAACTGTTCTTAAGTGTGGTCTCAGTGAGGTTGGTCTCTTAAAGTATTTGGCGTTTTTCTTCCAAGGTGGAAGTAAAAAATAGGTGCAGTTTGCCTTACACATTTTGCAGTCTTTTAAGGCCATGATTTAATTTCTTATAAAGAACAATACAGATACAAAGAATCTCATGTGAAATTATGTTCTTCACACACATTGTGTTGTTTACAACTCAAGACTCTTACCAGTTTCAGGATGTAGCTGGGTTTCTCTGCCACCCTGCTGTTTCATAGGTCAGGGAGCTTAAGAAGTGTTTGAGATGTGAAAATGGGTATTCACAGTCTTATCATGGTCTGTTGCTTAATCCTTCCTTCCAGCACAGATTGGTGTGAAAACATTTTTTGATTGAAGAAGCAATAAGTTTACTTAGCCAGGCAAAGATGTAAAAGTTGCTCTTGAGCAGAGCAGTGAGGGAACCTTGAGAGTCCAGTGGAACATTAACTTTTTTCCCCTAATGTGCTTGTAAGACTGCTTTTGTTCCTGCTTTAAAGTCTTTTCATTAATTAAGTGCTCCAGAAATAAGCAAACCAAATTCACTCCTTATTGGAGTGCTGTTCTGTTTTTACTGGGATGTTTTAAATTCCTGAATTCCATTTCCTTGAAGACTCAACAGCTGTATTTTTAAATAAGTTTTCTCCCACAGAGCTTGTCACAATGCTGTCAGCAGAATGTCTACACCTGTCTTTGAGCTGTAAAGGTCACAGGATGTTAGTGTTAGGGATTCATATCTTCTGTACCAAAATTGACTAGTTAACTACTAGTTTTTCTCTTTGGTGACCTAATTTTTATTATTTGTAAAAGGATTAGTGGACTGTAGATCCACTTTGTAAGCTGCAAACACAAAACTTACTTCTGCCTCAAAACTCAATGGTGCATGACCACAGAAATAAGTTGTTATGGCATCTGATAAAAAATGTTTGAAAGGGGATTGTGAGCTCTGTGAACATTTACAGGAGCTCTTCTGTTAGCAGCAACATGGGAAAAAATGGTCAGATAAGCACATTCATACTTGACAAGTAGTAGACAAGTAGGCCAGTAACAACCAGCACATTATTGACAGATGCCTGCCTCCTACTGAACAGAAAATGGTGGGATTTGACCATGAAGACAAGTAATGTAAATCAATTGAAATAAAAGGAGTAGCACAAAATTCTCTGTGTTCACCTATTAGTCTATGGAGGCATATGAACATTTCAGTTCTGAAAAGTAATTTTATTATTGTAACCAAAGTAATAAGGCAGACCAAAAGTGATAGGGAATAGGAGCAGTACTGCCTTGTTTCTCATGAGAAGCCATGTTACAGGGAAATGGGTGTGGTTAGGTAGGGCTATGAGACAAATTAAGCTAAATTCTTTCTCATCTCCGTCATCTGCGGTGCTGTTTTTCTACCCTCTCCAGACTTGCAGTTACCGCGGTGCCGGCTAGCGGTGATGGAAGAGGCGGGCGTGAAGTGAAACGTAGCATGTAGTACTGCTTCTTTCCCTGCCCAAGGCTGTGTACTCCTCGTGATACTTTGTCACCTGATTACACAACACTACCTCTCACTGCTGGTGAAATGCAGGGAGGCAGCAGCAATAGTGTGAGACTGAATAGACAGAAGGTGACAGTCCTGACAGGCACATGGTCCTTTACGTAGCCTCCACAGCTGGTTGTGAGCCACTGGGACAGAGTCACTGCCCAAATTGCTAAAGGAGGACCCTGTGCTTGATAGAACACAACTGAATTGGATTATATCCTCTCTGGCCATCACAGTTGTTGTTGTATTTCATCCCGTTGACCTTGTTGAATTGATCAAAAGCTTAGCAAAGAGCCAAGCTCCTCTTATTTGGAAATCCCCAGCCTTTGAGGAAGCTTGGGGAATCTCTGAACAGTTGAGTGCTGTGATATAGCACAGTTGGTCAAGAGTAATTCTGAACAGCATAGGAGTTCATAGGATGCAGGCTACATCTTATGCGCAAACATATGCTGTCCTGGCCATTGTAAGGTCTATTGGCTAATAAAACATCAAATAGAGAATATAGCTAAATTTTGGTCTCCACTTCAAAATTTTAAGTTTACATAAAACCACAGAATACCTTATAAAATATCTGTTTGTTCATCAAAACAAGGGGTGCTACCAAAACATGCAGTTCCACACAAGGCAAATGTGAATGATAGTCATAGGAAGGAAACACAAATTTATACATTGAAGGCAAAGTGACTTCTGTTCTGTCAGCTTTACATAATTGTCTGGTAGGTTCTTATGAGCATGCACTGAAAAACTGTGAACTAATAAGAGTTATTGCTTGTGCTACTTAAGTTTTGTCATAGTGAGATGAAAATGGTTGTCTCCAGAACAAAACTTTGCTCTGAAGATAAACAAAAATGGGTAGAGTTTTATACATCCATACTGTACAGAACTTTTCCAGTGTTATGGCTGGCTGAATAAACAAAAGTGTAATTGTCATTAAAAGGGGCTATATTCCAGGGTCCAGAGAGAGCTGTTCCACGGTGGATCTGCAGGTGTCACCCACCAATGCAGCCTGACATAAGAACTAAACAAAGATTTTTAAAGAATGTTTATTGCTAAATAGCAAGAAAGTATTCATGAGTAGTTTAGAAGCAAAACTCGTATTTTTACTTAAGAACTTTAGGTTTAAAGCTTGCAGAGACTTAGGGCAGAATTTTCAAAGTACTCTGAAAGGATTTTAGAAGCAGCATTTACCAAACAAAGAAATGTATTTCATTTTTTTTGTGCAGTACACAAAGAAAACTTAGTCCTAGCTACCAGATTGTAAGTCAATAAAATTGATAGTCCAGAGCATTTATTTTTCCATGTTACGTGAAATTTTCATTCACTCTTGTATATAATATGAACAGAAGAGCACAATAGAAGTGTATTTACACTATCTGCACTTCGATTTAAAACTGAAGTTATGCTCGGATGCTGCTTTTGCCAAAGAGGAGGAGAAAGATTTAGCTAAACTTATTTTTCTCCAGGAGAAAAGACGTGAGTTATGACACTGTAAGCCTTCAACAAACTGGCACTGTTTACACTGTACTAATTAATCAATGTTTACATGTGGGATGTGTCTGCATCAGGCTGCAGTCTGTGATGTCTGGCACTCAGAGGGAGTCAGTATTTATACACAGTATTTTTAGATGTACTGCAGACTTGCTTTTTAACCTTGGGAAAGTCACTTAATCTAGTACTTAAGCGGTTTACTTTTCAATGCTGTTTGTAATATCAGAGTCCATTACTATTAATAAGATTATGTAGATATCATGAAAAAAAAGACTAATGGTATCAGTGAGTAAGGCCTGAGAACTACAGTAAATCAGGGAGTGATTACTAAGCTTTCTGAGATCTTACAGCCACTGTAAAAGTGAAGCGTATTGTGTAGTGATGACAATGGGTTCTGATGCAATCATGGACAGTTTGTTTTATAACCTATGCTTTCTGAATCATTACTAAGAAATAAATTCAACAAAAGCATCAGACTAAGTCCCATTCACACATAGCCATACGGATATTATAAATTTGGTATTGCTTTGTGTTAGCTGCTTTTCTAGACCATGAACCTCATAAATTCAGATATGAATTCCTTGTGCACTGAGGAAGAAAATGGATAAAGCACAGAACTTTAAAAAATAGAATTCCATAAAGGTGGGGAAGGGAGATGACAAGTGGCCAAGACTGTGTCAATAATATGAGTTAAAATGTGTGTTCCACTGCGATGCTGTCTTCTAGACAAAGCAGGCCAACTGTGAACAGTGATGCCTAGAGATAAGAGGCTGATGTCAGGCATATGCATTATACAGATCTTGCCTATATGCTCAAGAGAGGATTTCTGCCATTTTAGATTAGTGTAGTTACAGTTATAACTGTGGTTAGGTTTGCTGAGTGTAAAAACCACGAGCTAGCGAAGGAGCAAGACAGCTCATCTGGAATTTACTGAAGGATTCAGCTAATACAGCAGAAATGCATCTTCTGTTGCATTGGGCACATGGCAGATTGCATGTGATAGGAATTGGGTAATAGCTGCTGCAGTTGGAAATAGCAGAAGGAAAACTGACCAGTTCAATTTGACTTCTAAATCTGTGTTGCATCTTTCACGAATATCCTTTGAGCATTTTGTGTAAAAGCTTTAGAGGGTGTTTAGCTTAGTTTTGCCTCAGAGTAGCTTATAGTTAAATGCAATATGACAGGAGAAAATGTGAATTCCAGGGGTTTGAAATGTGCTTGGCAGTAGCTGAATGGATGGGGTTTGGTCTCTGTATTTATAAGTGTACTTTCAAAGTGTTTTGTAAGAGTACTATTTTTATAATCATAGAATCATTATGGTTGGAAAAGACCTCTAAGATCAAGTCCAACCATCAATCCAACACTACTGTGCCTACTAATCCATGTCCCAAAGTGTCACATGTACATGTTTTTTGAACATCTCCAGGAATGGTGACTCCACCACAGCCTCTGCCAGTGTTCCACCACTCTTTCAGAAAAGAAAT
>VWPV01034767.1:0-11999 GCA_013389885.1 Geococcyx californianus
CTATCACTTGTCACCTGGGAGAATGGGGCATCACAGATGACCATAAAACCGCAGATGAAAGCAGTGTTGCTCCTGGTCCTCCAGGTTGGATGGGGCTTGGAGCTCCCTGATCCAGTGGGAGGTGTCCCTGCCCATGGCAGGGGGTGGAACAGGATGGGCTTTGAGGTCCCTTCCAACCCAAACCATTCCCTGATTCTCTGACTTCACCAGGACACTCACATAAAGCCCTGAGGAAGGGCCGGCCTCTCCCAGGGCGCTCACACCCACAGCCTCCTCGGGAATAAAACAAAGGGAAAAAATAAAACCTGAGTAAGGCTGCATCATAATTAGCTGCAAGTGAAGGGTTGAGAAATTAGACTCAGCACTGACTTGCATTTCAAAGCATCCTGAGGACACCTCCTCTCATCTGCATACTTAGCAGGTCACCACTAAGCTCCTACCTAGAGGAAACCTCCCCAGGGTAAAAATCCCTGGGGAAGCCTCAGGGACCACCCCAGCTCTCACCAATCCAACCACCAAACCTTGTGGTTGGGGCAGGATCTGCCGTAGCCCCGGATCTTTGCCTGTTACAAGCGCTTTGGCTCAGGAATGGCTCGTGGCTGCTGACACCTGTGGAGTCATTAATGAAATTAGTCAGCGGGCACCTGTAAGGCGAGAAGAGCGAGGGCGAAGGGCTGTGTCCAGCAGGATCTGGCACTCCCTGAGAAGAAGCCTCAGGTTCAGCACATCCCAGAGGAGAAGGATGTCTATGGAGAGGGCCAGAACATTTGGGGAACACTAAAGTTGAAGAAAAAGCCTCAAGTGCCCAAAGGGTCCCACTGCCACATGCTGAGCATGGGGGGAACCCCCAGCACGGCTCCCATCCCCTCTCTGGGTGCCCTCCTGCTATGCCAGGGACACTCACAGCCCCACGCACGGGCAGCTGGCCAGGAGCTCATCCCAGGGAGACACAACATTTGTGCTACAGAGGTGGATAAACGGGCTGGAGGAGCCTGCTGTCGCCTGCCCACTGGATGAGGAAAAGCTCTGGAAGACATTGTATCCCTGGGGACATGAGAAATGCACCGCCCCCGCTGCAAACCAGCCTTGCTGTCCCACCAAAGGCTCATCCTCTCCCCAGCCACCATCTCCACAGCTCGGAACAAGGAGAGCTGACGGGCAAAAAAGTCTGTTTACTGAGACAGAAAGTTCCTTTGGCTGACCCTGGATCACAAAGGCAAAAGGAGGAGGAAAGACGGTGTGGGACGTGCCACTATCTAATCCACGAACACAGCAGGAGACACATCTGCAGCACGAGGAGCAGAGACAAAGAGCCCATGTGCAGACAGACAGACAGCAGGACCTGCCCGAGCCCAGACTGCCGGGCTTTGCGCCTGAACCAAACTGACCGCAGTGGCAGAGCATGGGGAGGCAGGTGGCCCCGCACAGCCACGTCCTGCTGCTGCCCTGCCAGCAGATCGTAGAATCATGGAATGGTTTGGGCCAGAAGGGACCTTTATAGGTCATCCAGTCCAGCCCCCAGTGCTCCAAACCCAGCAGGGTGACCACACGCAGCATTCCTTCCCACCGCTTCCGGCGCCCACCCTGGCCCGGGACAGGAGATGCCAAGCGGTGACTCAGCAGGCAGAGGCTCCGTCCCCACCCAACATCTCGCTCTGTTCACTCCATCACTCCCGAGAGCGGCCCAGAAACAGCCCCTCGCTGAGCCCACGCTGGCGTGGGAAGGTGAGCGGGGTGAGGAGGCTGCGAGCACCCGGTGCCTTGGCCGCCGGCTGGGCTGCCCCGCTCCATGCCCTTGCCCAGTGAGCCAGAAAACTCCAGGTGCCAGTGGGACCCTGCTCCGGGAGAAACGAGCTCCTCTGCCAGGGGATGCACTGCCGCTCAGCAGGCCAGACCCTGGCACAGGAACACCTGGCATGAAGGGCTTTATGCTGCTCCCGGATTGTGAGGGGATAAAAGAAAGCGGAAAAGGTGAAGGCAACTTGAGGAGCACGTCTTTACTACCATTGACAGCAGACCAAAAGGACACAGCCATCCACATCAGACAGGGGAATTCAGAGTTTAAGCTCTGCCAAGCATGAACCACCCCGAGTCACAGTACAGGCTGCCCAGCCACGCTGGCAATGCAGCCCAGCCCGACAGCAGCCGCAGGTTTGGGGTGTGAGCAGCACTCTGGGTGCCTCTGGAGATGCCTCTGGAGATGCCTCCTGCTCATTCACAGAGATAACAAAGGGGAGCTGTCACTTTGTGCCCACGCCCCCTCCAACAGTGACACTGCCGAGCCCCACAGGGCTCCAGTGCCCAGCACTGTGCCTGCTCCCATGGGCAGGATAGGGCCACGCCGGGACAGCTGTGGGTTTGGTCTGTGCCACAGCTGCCAGCAGTGCCCACGCTGGCCACGCCAACCTCTTCCTGAGGCAGCTCCTTCAGTGCACCAAGAAATGGCAAAATGAGACCTAATTGCTCAGCTCTGCTTTCAAGCAGCCGTTCTCAAGCTGTCACTGGGGCTCCAGGACAGCCCTGGCGTTATTGGCCTCTCCCAGCTTTGTGCCTCAAAATGTGAAAAGTTCCTGCTGGACAGGAAACAGGGAATTCCTCCGGCAGCAGGATGCGTCACTCACACAGGGTCTGCTGGGGAGCTCAGGAAACACAGAGAAAGATGTTGAGGCTTTGAAGGAAGCACCGCACTAAGGGACAGAAATCCCCCGTCCCTGGTGAGGCTCGAGCTCCCGCAGCCAACAGAGGGGTTTTGTTCCACAGCAGGAACTCCCAAGCGCTGCTGCTGCCAGACCCACCCCGGCAGGACCTGTCACACCACCTCCCAGCAAAACCAGCTCAATTTCTGCTCTGCCCACAGCCCTGGCTGGAGGCACAACCTTTGCAGGGACACTCCATTCGCAGGGATGTCCCCTGGTGTGGCACAGCCAGCTCCCCACAGCCCCCAGACCCCGCCAACGTCCTACTCTGGATAAAACCTCCTCATCCAGAGGCAGCACAGGAGAGTGGAGCGAGGAGGAGGACCAAGCCTCCAGGCAGAGCTTCTGCAGCCACCAGCATTGCCCTGGTGATGACCCCACCTGAGCAGCTCACGGCACGAGCAGCAGGGCAGCAGCTGCCCCAGATGAATCAGAAGGGGACAGAAGGTGTTTGAGGACAGAATGACAGAGGCACGAGGGTCTCTGGCCGGAATCGCCAGCAGGAATCCCCACAGCAGGAGCTGTTCTGGCTGTGGGAGGAGAAGAAAGTAAACCTGCAGCTTAAAAAATCTGACGAGTACGGTCATTGAGGGGGATTTAATTTGCTGAAGCATCTAAATCTCAGCCAGTGCCCTGGCAAGCGCGTCGGGAATCGGACTCACGCAGAAAACGAAAGGAAGTTTGAAAAGGGCTCGAAGTGAAGAGCAATGGCAAAGGGAAACACGAGGCCAGGGCAGAAAGAACTCGGGCTCCTGAGCTCCCAGGCAATCGCAGCTCCCAGTCTGTCAGACTGGTGCTGCTTTTGGCACAGCAGCATCTGGAATCTCAGGCTGGCACAGCCCGGCCAGCCACGCTCTGTGTTCCCCCTGCAGCACCAGGGAGACCAGGCTCCAGCCCTCACTCAACCCAACCATCGCTGGTGCCCAGAGCACGACCCACACCCACCACCACCAGCACTCCCACCGCTCCGAGCCCCCCGGCCGGCCGGCCACCACTGCAGAAACCCGGCAACGAGGAAAACACCTGCATTTACCGTGGGAAAGCTGCCCAAAACCTCCTTAGATCTAGAGGTGCCGCATCCAGACGAGAAGCCATCCTCAAGCAAAGCAGCTCGAGCTCAGCGCTGCACTTTTAGGTCTCACTTTTTCTGCCACTGTGAGCTGCTCCTTGGCTGCAATCAGGTCGCACTCCAGGGTTTGCAGCAACTGCTTGGAGCCAGAGCCGGAGCAGCCAAGCTGGCTTGTTTTCATTGCTAAATCCCACAGAAACCTCCACGAGCCAAACACAGAAAGGAACTTGGAGCAGAAGAATTCTAAAGCCTAAACAAGGCTTGAACCACAAGCTGCGTGGGAACACGCTGCCTGCCCCCACCGCCCTTTCCACAGGACATCGTGCCATGCTCTTATTTCACCTCCCACGGAAGTGCCAGCCTTCCCAGACTCACGGCACTATGTGCGGCTCACTGAAAGCTTCCCGCCGCGACCCACAATCCCCACAGCTGCCGGTACCGGAGCAATGCCCGCCGGCCACTGCCCCGATCAATATTTGCTAAAACATTCCTTAGTTTTCGTGTCAATCCAGCACAAACAGCGAGTCAGGAGGCGAGAGTATTGGTTAAACACTCGATAACACACTGCGAGACAGTGACTTGGCTTATTTTCCACTTAAAAACATGTTTCCCTGGAGAAGCCGTAGCTGTCAGGAGCACGGATTCAACTGAAGAGCCCTAAAATCGCCCCCAGCCTTCAGCTCTGCCACTTGAAGCTGGGAAGGAGGAGCTGAGCATCAGCTGGAACTGCCTGGACACCAAAAGCCTCTTGGATAAATGAGAATACAATGCAACTGGTCCCGGTGAGACACAGCCCACCCAAATCTGCTGCCTCCCAGTCTCCAGTTCCACTGCCTGAGCACCATGCTGGGATGCTGGGGGGCTCAGCCGGGGTCCTTAGCCCCGCAGAGTGACTCGGGCTCCAGAGGGGCCTGGGCTGGGATTTAGGGGGCCTGAGCTGGGATTGAGGGGGGCTGGCAGCCGCTACGGGAGACTTGGCTGCTGGCTCGTGCTGGCGAGGGCCGCGCAGTCATGGTTTTGGAATGCTCCCCAGCTCCGAAGACATTACACAATTATTGTTCCCCCCACACGAGCCCCCTAACATAAATGTTTAAAAATGAGCTCAGCTGGAAGCAAAGGGAGCTTTTTGCCTTTTTCTGAACACGGCTCGGCCGCTCTGGGAGCGAGGCCACCCGCAGGGTCACTGCCGGAGCAGGGATGTGGGCAGGGACGGCAGGACAGGGTCTGGCTCTCACCCCAGCTCGGTGGCACCCGTGGGTCAGGGTCCCCTTGAGGGCTGCATGCCACTGACCCATCCCTGCCCCACACCCAGGACCCCCACCCTCTCCTGGGCACACCCATCCCATGCCACCCCGGCTGCAGCACCTGTCCCCCCGCCCAGCATCCCCAGCAGCCGCCCAGACCCCACCAGGAACCCCAGAGCCCAGTTCCACCAGACCACACCAGTATCCCCCTACTGCTACCAGTAACCTTCCACCCCATCTGTAATTCCAGACCCTATCAGCAACCCCAGACCCCATCAGTAACCCCACCCCACACGCCAGTTCCCCCAGTAACCCCACATCCCAGTTCTCCCAGTCCCCACCAGTAACTGCACACTCCACTTACTCCAGACCCTAACAGTAAACCCCCCCAGTAATGCCCCACCCCAGTTTTCCCAGTCCCCCCCCAGTAATGTCCCGCACCCTAGTTCTCCCGGTACACCCCAGTAACCCCACAGCCGAGTTCATCCAGTCCCTCCAGTAACCCCACACCCCAGTTCTCCCAGTCTCGCCCAGTAACCCCGCACTCCACTTACCCAAGACACTACCAGTAACGCTCCACCCCAATTCCCCCACAGCCCCCCAGTAACCCCGCACTCCAGTAACACCAGACCCTACCAGTAGCCCCAGTGCCCACCAATTCTCTCAGTCCCCACCAGTTCCCCCAGTCCCCACCAGTAACCCCAACCCCGGCTCCCCGCCCGCACCTCTCTCCGCGCCGCCCGCTCCCGCCTGCAGCCCCAGCCCCGCAGCGCGGCTCGCGCGGCACCGCCCCGGGCGGGGGCCGAGCGGAGGGCGGGGCGTGACCGCGCGCAGCCGAACAGAGCCGAGTGGAGCCGAACGGAACCGAGTGGAGCCGAACTCGCCCGAGCGGACCCGAACGGACTCAAATGGAGCCAAACTCACCCGAGCGGAGCCGAAAGGCGACGCGGGGCAGCGCCCCCTCCCCATGTCAGGCTGCAGCACGAAGCACCGGGAGGTCCTAGGCCAGTGCCGCCCGCTTTTCAATCCTCACCCAAGCCCCACACAGCGCTGCCCATCCCAGTCCCGCTTTGGGTCACCCACCCTTCCCCACCAGGTTGGCCCCCATCCCCGCATCCCCGCGGAGCTGGAACCCCCAGCCAGCCCCACGCTGGCAGCACCTCCCCCTGCCCGTGGGCGAGGGAAGGACAGCCCAGCGCTGGCCGGACCCCTTGGACTGTCCCTCCCTCGCCCACGGGCAGAGGGACAGCACTCACGTAGCTCCGCTGCGCCTGTTCACGCCCAAGCCTGCCTCCATAAATTAAGCAGCGCTGACCGGCTTTCAGCTAAGTCTTCTCTGACTTTGAAGTGGGACCACGAGTGGCAGAAGCTTTATTTATGACACCATAGGCTCCTGGTATCGCTCCCCGCAGAGCAGACGATGGCACCACGTTCCCATCTCACTTCCCATCAAGTGCACCCAGTTTATTTACATCTCACGGACTGCAGGACACAAAGGACATTTGTCAGAGGCGATGCTTGACAAGAGCTGGCTGCACTCAGCAACCGCGGGGCACCAACTGCTGGTGCCAGGACCCATCCCCACGCTGCCCGGATGGGACCACCCGTCGTGTTTCGGGAGCGTGCAACGCCCTGCAGAGGTCCAGGAACCGCATCCTCCGGGTCAGAGCAACGCGTGATGCAACCCAAGATCCTGTGCAGGGATCAGCTACAGCTTCAGATCCGCTCAGCACCAGCTCTGAGATCATTAAGGAAAAGGAGGGAGTTGTCTCCCTGACCCAGTCACAACCAAGCTGCTTTCATGGTGGTTTGCAGTTAAGCTTGGCTGAACAGGGCTGTTCCGTGTGCAACTGCAGCTCAGCAGCTGCCGAATTCCACTGGCTCACGGATACAAACATACACACGTACAGACTCCCCCCACCAAGAGGGGATTCAGGCATTTTCCAGCTCAGCTCTCCAGTTAGTAATAAATAATTGGCTCCAGAAACACAGCAGTGATCCGAGGCGTGAGGAGGGCTGGGGGTAAACTGGCACAAGTGCAAGTGCAGTAGCTCATCCTTCCCTGGGGCTCTCGATGCGCCCCAGCCTCCCGAAGTGGAGACGCAGACGAGGAAGGCGGCTGGGATGAGGGCATGAAGGACTGGAGAGGGTAATGTCAAAGCTGGGATGTCCACCTACAGGTGGACTTCTGCCGGGCTGAGCCTCACCTGGGTGCCAGTAGGGCTACACCCCATCCCACAGCCCATCATCACCCCAGCACCCATCCCCACAGCAGCTTCAGTGTCACTGTGTGAGTGGCACATGATGGGGAAGAGGAGACAATGGCCGCAGCAGACGTGCTTTTCCAGGTGGGAATGCCCTACCAGCCCACGCCACTGGAACCAGCGCACGCGGGTGCAGAGTGAGGTGCAAGGGACGCAGTGAGCAGCCAGGGAGCCTTTAGGCTTTTCACAGCAATCAAGACAGTAGCAGCACAAGAACATCCCTCAACCCCAGTCCCTGCTCTCCATCCAAAGCCTTTCCATCTCCATCATGGCTGGGATGCAGCAGGTGGAGGCGGATGCTCTGGGCAGGGGCACAGATGGAGGCTCCAGGTTTCTTACTCTTCTCTCATTTGGCTCAGGAATAAGTGCTTGGGGAGAGGTGGCCCTGAGGCAGAGTCCGTGTGTGTTCTGCTCCTCCCCATCCAGGCAAGGAGAGCTGAGTCCCCCTGCACCGGGGGGCCATCAGGTATCACGTGTAGTTGCCAGGGCCGCCCAGAGGGATCACAAAGACGGAGATGTCATCGCCAGAGCCCAGCTTGTCGTTGGCCAGCCGCCAGCCCCGCTCCTTCAGCACACCCCTGGAGCGCACCACCAGCTCCTGGGCCACCATAGTGTACCTGGGGGGCACAGCACAGTGCAGCTCAGCACCCACCCACACCCTGCAGGCTCCATTATGGAGCATCCCACAGTATGTGGCAAGAGAAGAGAAGCTGGAGGAGCTAGAGGTGCAGGAAAGGGGCCCTTGCAGAGGAGAGATCTGAGCTCAGACAGGAACATCCAGGGGAGCTCTGCATGCTGTGGAGCAAGAGGAGCAGCTCCGAGGACAGAGGGACACAGGCCACAACAATACTCCAAGGATCAAGGAGAGGTGTCAGACGACAGGACACATCCCTTGCCCACTCACTGCTCACCTGCACGGATCATTGGGCTCGTAGCTCATCAGCACCTCCATCACCACACCAGCCACCTCCTTGTCATTGGTGACATCCCAGAGCCCGTCGGTGCCCAAGACCAGAACGTCATCAGGGCAGTGCTCGTACTGCGTGAGGTCATAAACTCTGACCTGGCGAGCAACCAGGCAAGATGTGAGGGTCAGGGGCAGAAAGGCAGATGCACGTCATGGATCTGGTCACCCTGACCAGCTCCAGCTGCTGCAGGAACCGCTCCGGCATCCAGGCTCACCTCCGGGAAGCAGGACAGGAAAGGCTTGATGTGGATGTTGGAGCTGAACACCTTGAGGTCGTGGTCTCCCAGTCCCCGTGTGACCCCAATCGTGGCCATCATCCGTGCCTGGAGAACAGCGAAAGCAAAAGGAAACTTGAAGCCCCTTCATCTCCACCTCCATTCCCAGCTGAGAATCAGTGGCACTGGAGCAGCAACAGCACAAACAGACTGGAACCCCTGATACAGCAAGGGCTGGCAAGAAGCGACGCTCACAGAGCTCCCACCACAGTGCTTCACCTTTTTGCCTTCCCCGTAGATGAGTGGAAACTTCAGGTCATCTTCTTCTACCTTTTTGTAAGCCCTGGTTAAAAGAAGCCAGAGAGAAGGTGTTGGCAGCTGAAGGCTTCCAGCACCTCCCCTGCCTGCTCAGGACACAGCAGCCCCCAGGACGAGGCCCCTTCAGCACCTGGGTACCCAGCTCATCACAGTCCCTGCCCCATGGGAAGGGATGCTGGAGCTGGGTGGCCACAGGACCCCATCGCCACCCCTTGGCACGGAGCCTCCCATGGGTCGGGCGTTACCAGCCATTCATGTTTTGGTCTCTGTAGAGCATCTTCTTCCCCAGCTCCTTGGGCTGGATCCTGCGGGGGAACTCGAGGTGGGTGAACTCCTTGCCCAGCAGCTCGGGCCTCAGGAACGCCTGCGGGATGAAGCGGTGGCTCAGCTGCAGGGCTGGGAGAGCAGAATCCGCTGCAGCACCTCAGCAGGCACCGGGACCCAGGAACTCGGCTGCGGCGTTTCACAGGGGATAACACCAGCTGCCCAGTTGCAATGCAAACAGGCAGTGGAAAAGCAGTTCCAAACCCCCTGTCCATGCTACGCCCAGCAGGAGACGAGAGCTGGGCACCACCGTGCCAGCACCTGGCAAGAAGGCGAAGCTGTTGCATGGAGAGTTTTGGGAAAGAAGGGTCTCCAAAAGGGGTCAAACCCCAGCAAATTCCAGGAGAAGCAGGAATTTGCTTCTGTCAGAGCTGCAAAGCTCCTGGGACCCAGCACAGGGCCCAGCACTTTCCCAAGGAAAAGAGCCAATTGGTCTTTTTCCCAAAGCCGTGTCCCGGCTGCGACCGCAAAGAGGCCTGAGGAGCAGACAGAACCCCTTCCCAGAGCAGCCCCAGGACCTCCTGAAGCACAGCATGCAGGGCACCAGGAACAGGGACAGTGTTGGGAAAGGCAGACGGAGGAAGAAAGAGCAGAAAGAAAGGAGGAGAACCCTCAGGAACACAGGAGGATTTGGTGGAGAGCCTGGTCCTCTACCAGGGGAGGACTCTGACCACAGCCTGGGCATTCTGCAGCGGAGCAAGCGTGCGCCTGGCCCAGCGCCTGCGCCCTGCCCATCGCAGCTGCCAGGAGAGGATCCTGCTCCCAGCAGTCCCCTCCTCTCAGTCATTCAAAAATAGACTCCAGAAAAAACTGTCTCAGTGTTCTTCCAAGTACGCTGCAAGCCAGGAAATCACATCCAACAAGACCTCCTCAGACACAAACGCCTCCTCCTCTCCGCTGCCATCAGAGAGGGCTTTAAACCTTAAAAAGCCTCCTGGTGTGGCACAGGGCGGTTGTCCAGGCCAGGGAGAAGGAGCTTTCAGGAATAAAGCTGGAAACCCGCTGGCACGCGGCAGCTCCCTGCATCCCCAGGGAGCAGCCAGGGAAGAAACCAGGACTCAGCAGGAGCGCTGCAGCTCCTTCTCCTGTGGGAGGGAGCTCCATGGCTGCAGGGAGCAGAGCCGTGCTCATCCCATCACTGCGCAATCCAGTGCTCCCGCAGCTGCAGGTGGGCTCCCAGCCCGGGCAGGTGATGCTCCCCGCTCCCCAGGCAGGACACGAAGGACCAAACTGACTCCATGCAACCGTACCAAACGAGAGAGCTGAGCACCCCCACGGCCTGGCCAGGACAGGCTCGCAGGCACAGCCCCCCTCGCTGACCCTGCAGCAAACTGGGGCTCCACCAGTCACCAGATGCCCCCACACCAGTGAGCCAGGGCAGCTCCCTGCAGCCCAGCACCTCTCCCTGATGGACAAGTGCCGTCAGCAGGTCCCAGCCAGGGTGGGAAAGGGCTGGGAGGTGGGTTCAGCAGGAATGAGGTTAGAAGAAAGGTCTTTCTTACTAAAAACTGCAGCCTCTGCCTCTCTGTCTCTGGAGTAAACTCCCTGGACATTGGAATGATTTCCCCGTTACGGATGATAATGGCCCTGCAATGAAACATGGAAGGATGAGATTAGAGAAGTGGAGAGGTGATGTGAAGTGGGAGCGAAGCTCGGCTCTCCAGGGCTGATTCCCTGCACGGCTGCCCAGGCGGTGCAACCACAACCCCCGTCCCTCCGCTGGCTGCCCCCCTTCCCAGCCCCGAGCTCGGGGGCTGCTCCCTGGCTCCTGCCCAGCCCCGCAGCCCCCACCCCCTCCTGCATGGGACAGGGCGGAAGAGAGAATGGAAGAGAAGCATGGGGCAGAGGGAAATGGGGCAGAGCAAACCCAAGGACAGGACATGGTTAGAAAAGGAGCAGCACAAATGTGGTGAAGCCTCCTTCTGAGGGGAGCCGCAGCTGGGACAGGCAGAACCCACCAGGACACGGGCGCGAGCTTCCAGCCCACACCAGCACTGCGATCGCTGTCTGATGCGTCAGAAAACATAGAAGCCTGATTATGAGATGTTTCTGGAGGTCATGGAGAGATTGAGAATGTCCCACACTGCTGGTCCTGCTGCCCACCCTGCTCTCCTCCAGGGCTGCAGGGCCCTTCCGAGCCTGTCTCCGACAGCATCTGACGCCCAAGGCGCTTACAGGATCTTGGATCTCCTCCTCCCCTGTCCCAGAGCTGGAAGCACATCCTCCAGCCCCAGACAATTTGCAAAGCCTGTATTTGCTGGCCCGACACCACTGGGCACAAACCATCCCTGCAGTAAATACAGGGCATTTCAAATCAGCCTCGGTGTAAGATGGCTCTGCCCTCCTGTCGCGGCTCGGGGGTACGAACGCACCCAGGTGCAAGGACAGCAGTGCACCCACAGGTGGGTGCACCTCAGCACGTGGTTTAGCAGGCTCAGTGGGGCTGGGCTGATGGTTGGACTGGATGAGCTCAGAGGTCTTTTCCAACCTCAGTGATCCCAGGAAATACACACATCAGTCAAAATCCTTCACTTCAACCTCCCATGGGACTCATCTGCATAGAGATTTGCGTACCCCTCTCCTGAAACCCCTCACAGATATGAATTGTGGCCTAAAATGACTCCTTGCACAATTCTGAAAGCTTTCACAAGGGCAATTTTTGCTCCACAACTCGCAGACTCGGCCAGCGCCGACAGCAGGGCCTGGGCTGTGATCAGAGCCTGCTGGGGAGCAGTCGGGGCGCTGGCAGGAGGGAGGGAGCGAGCGCCAGGTCTTGGGAGGCAATTCTGCAGCCCCCTCTGTGCACTGGGCAAACACAGTGACCACAGCAGGGCACACGGGGTGATCCTGCCTGCTCCTGTCCCCACCGCAGCCCAGCTTCATGGAATGGTTTGGGTGGGAA
>VWPV01034792.1:0-16195 GCA_013389885.1 Geococcyx californianus
GGGGAAGAGAAGGAGGGGAGGAGAAAGATAGGGGCGGGGAGAAAGGGGCCCGACCTGCTCGGTGGGGACACGGAAAACGTGTGTCTGTGTGCCTGTCTGTCTGCGGAGAAGGGGTCTCTCTCCTCCGTCCCTCCCTCCGGCTCTCCAAGAGGGACTACAGCAGCCGCCAGTCCCTCCCGCACGCAGGCGGCACCCGATCCCCCCCTGCTCCCCACTCAGAGGGGAGGAGAAGAAGAAGGATCAGCGAGTCCCGCCGCAGTCTCGCTACAAGAAGGAAAACAACCGCCCCCCTCCCCGTCCGCCGCGGGGCTCCCGCTCCGCCCCAGCGCGGTTACCTTTGTTCCGCGGCGCCTGCCCGCCCGCCCGCGGCTCCCCTGGGGGAGCCGGGAAGGGACGGGGCGAAGCCTCCTCTCAGTTCCGGGCGTCCCTCGGGGCGGGCTAGGGCCTCGCTCAACGCTGCGGTAGCGGCGCTGCGCTGCTGCGGCGGCGGCTCCGTGCGGCGGGGCCGACCCGTCCTGCGCGGACCCAGCGGTGGCGGCGGTGACTGCTCCGCTCGGAGCCTCTCGGTCCCTTTCCCCCTCCCGCACCGACTGACGGCACGGGCCACGCCCCCCGCCCCGCCTCTCCATTGGGCCCCGACGCGTAGGACCCGCCTTCACCCCATTCCCACTGGCTGCTGCGTCGGAAACACTGACATCATCCCTCTCCACTTCCATGGAAACCGAGGCACGGCGTCGAGGGGCATCACGGGTAACGCTGTTCCCACCTGCCCCTCGTGCCGCCGCGAAGAGCGGCCCCGGCACGATAGGTGGGACTACATCTCCCAGAGCACCCCGCGAGCGGCCGCGGTGAGGGGCGGGGCCCTGGGCACATGCTAATGAGCTGCGGGGGCAGGGTCCGCGCCTGCGCTCTGGCTCGCTGGTGGCGCATTTTCCCCCAGGAGGGGAAAGAAGGTGGCGCGCGGCTGGGGCGGAAGGAGGCGGGGCACCTGAGTGCCGAGTGCCTGCGCCGCCAGCGCCGCCGCAGCTCAGGGCTGGGGCGGAGGCTGTTCAAGGCAGTACGGCTGGGCGCGCCGAGGTGAGCGGCGGCGGCGGCGGCCCGGGCTGGGGCAATCAGCTGGGTATTGCTGGCGGGAAGCGCTGCCGCCGCCCGGCGAAGGAGAGTGGGGAGCTGGTCTCGCAGCCGCCCCGCCCAGCAGGGGCTGGCAGGATGCCCGGAACGGGAAGGAGGGGCCGGGGCTGGTGGGCGGGGGCGCATTTGCGAGGTGGGGGTCGGACTGACGCGACCCGAGCCGAGCCGAGCTTGAGTGCCGGGGCTGAGCCGAGCCGAGCTTGGCGCTGCGGCTGAATGAGCTGAGCTGAGCTGAGCCGAGCTTGAGCGACGGGGGCTGGGGCTGAGGGAAGATGGCGCGTCGCTCCCCATGGCCGCTCCCGGCTGTCGGCAGCGTGGAACGGGAAGCGGGGCTTCAAGGGTGGGAAGGGGGAGTGAGGACCCCAGCGTTCTCCCCTTGCTGCATCAAAGATGGCGCTAGTACGGCGGGGCCGCTCGCCCTTGGGTGGCGGAGGTGGCTCGGGGAGCTCTGCTGCTCCTGCCGCGGTGTGTTGAACTCCGAAAAAACCCCAAATGAGCTTTATTTCTTTGTTTGTGATGTTTTGGATGGGGGTTGTTTGGGCATCTGCAGAACAGACCTCCTGCCTGTGCTGTCATAGTGTGGTGTAGGGACTTGGATACTCCAAGTGTTGCCTGGCTTCTCTAGCGTTCCTGATCGTTTAAAGCTGGAAATCCTTTTAAAATCTAAGCGCCGCTACAGCAGCTCCAGTGTTACTGTTGTTGTTGCCTGAGTGTTGAAGTTGCAGTTGTGGAAAACTGCTTAAGCAGTTTTCTTAGCTTGCATCTTCAGGGAAAGTGTCTGTCCATCCTTCCACCTGTGGGGAGCATCATGAGTAGACTTCTGTTGGTTTGGTGCCAAAAAATGCAAATACTCGGTTCAATGCTGTGTCATACGGGCAGATTTCAAGTTGTTTGGGGAATTTGAATATTGCTTTGGTAACTTACAGACAAGCAAGGAACCCCCTAATTCCCAGAGGGGAGAGGAAGAAATCTTGGGGGGAGTTGCCTATCCTTACTTTTTTGTTCTGTATCAGCCCCTGTGGGGTTGTAAGGAGGACTCTGTTAATTAGAATGAGAATGGGGACTAGAGTGAAGAGCGTCCTGTCCAAATTACCTTTGAATTAAGAGCCTTGATACTCTTTGAAACAATACACATTCACAACAGTTTGTGTATTCCTTCTGAAACAGACCTCGTCAATCCTACATCCCTCTTCCCCCCCCCCCTCCCCTCCCCCACACTATTTAAAGTAAAACCATATAACAGCTTTAGATTAGAAGGGGGAAGATATTAGGTGTTAGGCAGAAGTTCTCTACAATGAGGGTGGTGAGGCACTGGCACAGGTTGCCCAGGGAAACTGTGGGTGCCCCCTCCCTGGAAGTGTTCAAGGCCAGGCTGGGTGGGGCCTGGGGCAGCCTGGGCTGCTGGGAGGTGTCCCTGCCCATGACAGGGAGTGGGCCTGGGTGGGCTTTAAGGTCCCTTCCAACTCAACCATTCTATGATTATATAAAACTAGCATTTTGGTGCACTGAGTTCTGTGATGGAGCAGATCTGAAAGGCTTTCTGGATGGTTCTTTTGCACTACAGCTCTGTTGCTTTGGTGGCTGCCTTTTATTTTCTGTGTAACTGTGCTGTGACTGGAGCCACTTTTGAAATACTGTCTGTATGGACCTGGACTGTTTCAATGATCATATTCCCTTAATTTGGAGGACAGGCAGAATATTCTGTAGAATGGGATGAAAAGAATGGGAAAAAAACCTGGTTTGTGAAGTTCCAAAGTGAATTTTTTCCTTGACATCAAGCCTAGAATTAGTGTTACTTGTATCCTTCCTAGAAAGCTCCTTGACACCAATCGCAGCTTCAAGTGTAGTTTTAGAGTAGTTTCAATTCATGGAAGCCCATGCCATCATCTTATCCTAGCATGTTGTGGGTTTTCAAATGGACTGCAATAAACCTCTCTAATGATCTAAAAGACAGTTCTGTGGGATTTCTGTTGTGACTGCATGGCCTGTGACCCTAACGACTGTTCTGTATGCTTATATGGCGTTACTGAGAAATAACTGGAAAAATAACTTAGTCATGCATAAACTGAAATGCAGCAAGTCTGTGTAGTGGTTTAAAATGAAGCTGGTTTAAAAGGCAAAATGGCCTTAACTGCTTTAATCTTTAGAATAAACATATGGGCAGTCAGTTCTTGCACTTTCACTCACAGAAGGCTTTGCACTCCCTTTCATTTGTTATTTAAACTCTTGGCAAATTTACTTATTTGTTAGGAGGTGCTGTGATCTTGCATCTAAATGTCTTCATTGAACAAGACTTCCTGCAACAGTGTTAACTTCTATAGTAAATTGGTCAGATGCTGAGGCAGGAAACATTAATCATCAAGCATTTCCCAAATGTGTCAAATGTGATAACTTTGTGCAAAAAAAAAAAAAAAAGCACAATGTTACAAGTATAGTGGTCTTTCTAAGCAGTTTAATTTATGTATTTATTTAGTGACTGTCCCTTTTTTGTGTAAGTTCAGGAGAGGTTTTGCTCACTTTTCTGACTTGGGTTTATGTGTAGATGTGTGGCTGTCTGAGGAGTAATCAGACTGTTTTCTCTTTTCCTTAGTGCAAGTTACCTATCACTTCATTTAAAGGTAGCATAACAGTCTAGAGTTTAACTGTAGTGCTCGGAGCTAAATTACCATCCACTCTTTGTCTGGTAAAGCTATTTTGCCTCCTTATTACTAAAAAAAATCTTGGCACTTGTGAGAAAAGTGCCTGACTAATTTTCTGCCACCAAGAAGCATCTCAGGTAGGTTCCTATTAGTTTGGTGCCAAAAAATGCAAATATTTAGTTCGATGCTGTGTAATAGTAGCAGATTTCAAGTTAGTTGGGGACTCTGGATATTGTCTTAGTATCCTACAGACAGGCAAGAAACCTCCTGATTCCCTGAGGGGAGAGGAAAAACTAATATTAAACTTTTAAGCAGATACTTTTACGGAGAAGCAGTTGAAGCCATAACATCTCTTCCCAGCTCTGTTGGATAGCAAGGCACTTTGAATTCTAAACCATCTATGTGGCTTTTTGACAAATAATAGTCACAGGAGAGATGGTAGGTTTATAGTGTCTCTTTATATCCATGTCCACCAGTTTCTTTCTGCTTAAAACATCTGGGGATGGACTGTGATAACCTTTTTGATTTTGCATCCTCACTGAAGTCCTTTGAGACTTATCCTTGGTATCTAAAGGTACAGTTGTGACAGCTGACTCTTAGTGGCAGTGCGGTCTTAAAAGCAGTTCCTATGCCTTCAGTTATACCAACAAGCTGAAAACAAAATAAGAAGTTGGAGGTGTCAGGTTTGATTTAGATTACTATGTGGCCTGGCCACTGGTTGTGCTGGCACACCGTGGGACAGGATGGAAAGGCTGTACTGCTAAGAAACTATGAAAAGCTCTCCCAAAAGGTGCAATCTTATAAGCATTTTCTTGGTAACTATTTGCTTAAATAACTTTCTTATCCCTGAAGTGCTAATACGTTTGATTAACATATACAGTGAAGCAAATAAAGGAATTGTTCCAAACTTAAGCTTGGAAAATATTAATGTAGACTAGTTCCCAGGTTTGGACTGCTGCAAATACTTATGGGTGTGGAGGGTAGCAGTGGAAGTAGAAAGGAACTGATTGAGCTGTACTGAAAAGGAAAGGTGATAAATGTTGAAGAGGGCCAGGTTGTTCAGGTATCTTAAGAAGATGCAGTGATCTTAATGCTGATCTTCTGAGCTTCTGAAGAGAAAGTATTGCTGGATTATTTTCAGCAAGTGCAGAACAAGGTTTATTCCACTTGTGTTCACCACTCCCCTTAATGTGCCTACATTAAAAATGCATCAGTCCGTACTTAGAGATATCAGTTTAAAATAATCTTTTCTATGGATAATTTATATAACTATCCAGTTGCTCCAGGGGCAAAAAATACATCCTTTCCAGGATGCTAGCGAAGTAGCTGAGAAATGATGCTGAAGTAGCATGAGACTTTATGCTACTACTGCAGTTCCTGTCTTAAAATGACATTAGAAGGATTGTTTTGAACTGCTGCATCTGCAGTGCAGCAAAGAAGGCTAGAGGTAAAAGGACAGATGATCTATTACAGAAAACAGACTGAAAAAAATGCAGATATAGATGAACGAAAGTATTTGAACTGAAACATAATTAGAAAATTGTTGAGTTATATAGGGAATGGATCCTGAAAGATTTGTTGAAAGAGCCTATGATGCACACAGTGTTAGAGAAAGTGTGTAAAGAAGTCTGTGTGCTTAAGAGGATGTAAGACAATGGTATACTACTGTTTTGCCTTCTAAAACAGGGCTGAAGAATTCTATTGGAAAGCTGAAGCCAGTGTTCAACTCGTTACAGTTGCCTTGGTGTAAGATGTATTTTCTCCTCTCATGCATCTCTACTTTTGTTTAGGGAGGTCTGATCAGATTAGTCATGTGGCATTTGTGTGCTGAGCATCTTCTCTAAAGACTTAGAGTGAAGCTTCATTGCTGTGAATGCTAATGTTTTAAATACTTCTCTATTACCTAAGCCCTCTAATACATATGAAAGCAAACAAAGTCTAGGAGTTGGATTAAGCTATTCATTAGTAATTAAAGAAAACTATTAAATACACATGCTTGTTTATTTTCTAAATGACATCTAGAAAATGTTTTTATGTAGAGAAGGTAATATTAACTGAAGGTGTTATGTTCAAAGTTGGTTTCCACTGAACCTTGAAATCAACAGACTTTTTATTAATTTTATGGATCTCTTCTTACTTCCCACTTTTTGTTCTAAATAGTGTTAATAACGTTTTCTTTAACAGTGAACTACCTCTAATGAACTAAAGAAATGGATGGGATGGATGAAACATCTAAAAGAATCCTAGAGCCTTACCAGTATTTACTTCAACTACCAGGCAAGTTTTGTTGTGCTGTGTTTTTTTTTTTAAATATTAAAATTGTTTTTATAGCAACTTTGGTATCAGGAAGTATAAGCCAAGAAGTTTATCCGTCCTTGATTTGTGCATTTAAGAGTAATTAAAAGTAATGCTTGTCAATCTGTTTTTTCCATCTCTTGTAGAATCACCCTTGTTGGTGAGATTGGTGCAATAGATCTTTATTCTGTCTGTTGCCCTGTAAGTAGTGTTTCAGTTCTCCATTCAGATTAGCTGACTTGCTGCTTTTTAACTGATAAGGGCAAGTAGTGAAGACTTGATCCTGTACTTAAACTCAGTGCTATGTTTTGTTCTCTATCTGCTTGCTGTACTGGACTCAATGGGTTGTGTTGCTTATGGTTTTTAAATAGCCTATTTGTTTTATGTAATTGTTTCTTTCTGGGGTGCATAGAACCAGGTGTTCTTACAGGCAATTTCTTCTGTCCCTGGATTGCTGCACTTGCCAGAGCATCAGTCAGTCCTCGTGTGATATCAGTTGCTAGGAACACATTCAAATGAAGTTTTCAGTCTTGAACAGTACCTATTTTAACAGAATTCAGGAGGCAGTTTGATAGAGAACTGTATCAATACGCCTCTCAGAAGTCTCTGTGACTTAACAGTCCCGTTGTTTGCTGTGGCTTTCACTTGTACTCTTAAAGTGTAAGGTAGACCACACAAGCTGTCAAAGTGACTAACTTTGCAAAAATAGTGCACAACTTTGTTACTGAATCTATTGCATGATTGCTTTCTGTCTTACTTATATTGCATTCTCATGGGGTTAAGAAAGGTTAAAATATGGTAAGTATTAAGATAAAAAAAATTCTGACCAAAAATATATCTGACTGGGATAGAAGACCTCTGTAGACAAGTAGTGTAATGAATCACAGGCACAGTGCTTAGTGGCTTTTGCCCATCTGCTACAAGACCCGTATATCAGCAGGGTAGGCCCTGTGGGTCCTAATTCATTATACCCGTGTATAATGAATTTCATTATTAATCTGTACAAATATCCGTGATTGTCTTATCTGCATTAGTGATTTCACTTGACTTGGCAGTTAGCATTGCTTGAGTTGAAAAATAAGAAAATGAAAGAGTTTGGCTGTAACATGCCTTTTTAATGCCAGAAAGTTAATTTCCTATTTCCTAATGGTATATTCTAGTTGGGAATGTTGAACTAGGTGGTGGTTTTGCTAGAGAACTACCTTGAGAATGAACCTACAGTATTCCTGAGAGCTTTTTAAGAGCTAGTCCTGAAGAAATTTGCTTTCTTCCAATACTATCTGTAAGTGTGCTTTTTGTTTGGTTAGATTATCTCATATAACCAAGGTATATTGTAACACTTCATCTTTAACTGCTAATTATTTCTTAAGTTATTGTGGGTACCATCAAAAAATACTGTTTCCCAGTAGGAAATAAATAACAGATAAAATGTGCTCAAAAAAAGCTTCCATAAGCAAAAGTGCTTGACTAGTTGCTTTTCACTTAGCTTTCATTTTAAAAGATACATTTAGGATATATGTTTAACCTTCCCACATTGACTCCTGTTGCTAAATTTCTATACTTTATTGTGACTTCAAACTTGATCACTCTATACTGATTTTATTACACTGTAATATTTGCTGGCAGTGCAAGAATTTTTTATATCGTATCCTGCTAAACTATAAAATCTGATTGGCTGCTTTAACATGTTGATCTCTTCTTAATTTAGTTTGTATTTTGGAGAAGGTAAGAGACAAGATACACTTCTCTATATAGAGAGAAATGGTGATGTCATTCAAAAGGGAAAACTTCTCTTAAGCTAGGCAGGTAAAAGTAGTGTACCTGAGGAAAGTTTGTACCGGGTAACAGGTGAAGCAGTGAGGATTCTCAATTGTAGATCTGGGTGTTGGCTGTTTTTGAAACACCGTGGCTTTGCCCAGAGTCAGTTATGCCAAGTGCAGATTGGTAGGATGCAGTTGTGTAAACCTTGCAGTCAGTATGAGCACCAATGCCTGGTGAGGGGGGTAAAATTTGGCATACACTAGCTGATGATAATTAGGGTGGAGCCCAAGTGAGATGCCTGAGCTAATCTGACCAGCTCTTGCTGAAAGAAGGAGTTCCCTTCCATCCTCTGTGCTTCTGGCAGTATTATCCTGCTGCTTAGCTTGTGCCAGTTCTCAGCTTGCTAAACAAGTGATTAGGTAGTATCAATCACTTGACCTGTTAAAAACTTGCCTGGTTAATCTTCTCATCTTGTTGGTGAGATAGCACAAGGGTGGGGACAGGGAGCTGTTTCTGTGTTGGATCAGCTTGAGCTCTGAGGGGCTTTTGCAGAAGGCTTAGCTGTGTGTCAAATATGTACGCTTACGGTCTTGCAAATAGTAATAGAATCCTAGAATGGTTTGGGTCAGGAAGGACCTTAAATATCACCCAGTTCTAACCCCCCTGCCTTGGGCAGGGACACGTCCCACCAGACCAGGCTGCTCATTTCTAAGACTTACTAAAAACTTTCCAAACTGCTCAGTAACCTATGAGAACTTGAATGAGTTCAGATACATATCAAACTGTGCTTATATAAAAAGGGCTTGTGTAACAATTTTAAGGTTGTTTGGAAGGAAAAAAAGGTGCCTGCTAATGTTGTCTGTAATGTCAAAACACAGATTTTTTGCAACTAAGGATTAAATCCCTCAGTACAAGAGGAAGTTGATTACTCTGCTTCCCATTGATAAAATAGGACTTTTAACAGTAGTAGTTTGGTGATGATTCTTAAACTAAGCTTGTCTGTTTCTTAAACTTTTAACAGCACTACAATAGACACAAGATTAGACTTAAGTTTTAACTGCTGTTGTGGTAGTTAATGTTTATTCCTTCACTAGCAGAATTTAGTGCTTGGGAGAACATACATTCTGGAACGCTAACTTTCCTTGTAAAATCTCATTGTAGTACAATGTTGCCATACTAGGTTATAGCGGTGTTCTACTTAATCTAGTATTCTGTCCTTTAGTCTCATAAATGAAGTGCAAAGAACAGGATTAACTTTCATGAATTACAATGATTTGTTTCAAAAATAGCCTAATTCACACAGGTGATGAATATTTTATCTCTGAGTGGCTGAGTTAACAGCAGTAGCTGTTTTTGAAGCACTGAGGAGTATATGGAGTTCCTGTTGCAGTAAAACTGATACAGCCAACAACTTGCTATTGAAAGATTCTGATCCCATTCATGACTGTGCATCTTCTTTCATGTGCATTGCTCAGGTCTTGGCTGCAGTCTTTCCTGGGCTTGTTTAGCAATCTAAACAATCAAGACTGACTTTTGTTTTTCAGCCTTTTCTGCTGGATTGTTGAACTTGACCAGTTTGGTGAAGGAGTTGAGTGCCAGAGGGCATGATCACTACCACTGACACAGCTACACTTGGCATGTTAGAGGCATCAACATGGGCCAGGTTCCCCAGAGAGGCTGCAGCTTTCTAGGTTCTGAGCTGCAGATTTGCCTGGGGGCACCCACTGGTGTCTCTGCCCCTAAAAAGTGTGCAGTGGTGGAAAATGTGTGTCGCCAAGCAAAGGAGTAGTGGAAGGGGGTCAGCAGGCTGGACAGAAATAACGAAAAGAGCAAGACTGTGCAGATTCAAGAGCCCGAAATCTCAAAGTGTATTGAAGGAGGGGCTGGCACAGACTGTGCACATCAGATTTGGGAATGGATACTCCAACAGTGATGAAGGCTGGGAGCCGGTGGCTTCTGTCATCAGGAGAAATACTCCTATTCCTCGAGTAGATGTGCAATTGCCAAATAGGTTCAGTGCACTGAAAGGTGCCACATGGCTGAATGCTTTGTGTACAGCAAAGTGTCAGACTGGCACCTGGTGGCAACAGCAAGTGATGGTAGCAGGGAGACTGCCTCCTGTGGGGAAAAGAGCTGCTGTCTTGGGGAACTTTGCTGTTTCTGGGTAGCTTCTATCGGGGATGTTATGGAGGGGCTGCCAAGATGTGTTTCGGACTACTTAACCCTGCAGCTCATGCATTTGAGCTGGATATAGCAAGGGAATGACTGGAGCTTATCAAGCATGACTATGTGGCTTTTGAAATGAGGGCTGGGCACATGTGTCCAGGTGGCTTTTCTCCAGTATCATCAACCCCTTTCATCTCACCATCAGGAGGCTGATGGCACAGCTGATACTGATAGCAGAGATTTGGGCTTTATGATTGTGGGCCTCCCTTTATAGATTCAGGACTAGGAGGAAGAGATAGCATCCAGCTACCCAAGTCAGGGCAAAAGTCTCCAACATGCTGAGCGACCTCATGAAAAGGGACTTCAGCTAGAAATTCCGATAGAGGGGAGATGACTACCCACAATCAAGTAAGGAAATAGTGAACTTGCAAATGAAGGATGTAGGCTAATGTGGATGAGTGACACCTTGTAGTCAACTGAGCAGAGCTGAAGACAGCCCATCCCAGGTGTGTGCTCTCAAACAAGGAAGTATGAGCAGGAGGACAACATGGTGGGCAACAGTCTGACTTTTTCTGAGGAATCTGCAGGACTGGGTGCCTCTCTGAAATGCCCCCATACAAATCCATGCACAGGGGATGAACAGGAGGGATTAGAAGGCTGCATGCCATTGCAGGGCTGCAGTTTTATGGAGGAATCTGTTGTGGGATGGCTCACACAGCTGGAGTACTGTAATGGATTAATATGGACTGCCTAGGTGGACAGTCTGGGACAGCAAAGAGTGGGAGTTGCCTTTTTAGCAAAAGAGCAGCTGAACTGCGTAGAAATCTGCCTTCAGTCAGAAAATCCCGTTGAGCACTTATAGGTTAAGATTAGAGGGCAGATCAATAGGGTTGATGCTATAGTGGGTACTTGTTGCAGGGCACCTAAGCAGGAGGAGTAGGATGAAGGCCTTCAGACAACTGGAAGATGCCTCATTTACAGCCTCTGGTTCTCCTAAGAGACTTTAGCTACCTCGATATCTGGTAGAAGCAGCAGGGCACAGGCAGTCCAGGAGGTTTCTGGAATGCATTGGTGATGTCTTGCTAACACAGGTGATGGAGGAGCTGATGAAGGGAAGGCGTTATGCTGGACTTCACACTTTAAAACAAGGAAGTATTGTTTAGGGCATGAAAACTGGGAGCAACCTTGGCTGCAGTGACCATGGGATGGTGGCATTCAGGATCCTAAGAGGAGGGAACAAGGGAAAAATCAGGATCACAAGCCCGGACTCTTTAACCCTATTTTGAAGGGGGGGAGTTAAACTAGACAATTCTACAGGGACTTTGGTCTGTCACAAGTGACTGTCCAGGTTTAAAAGTGTATGGACCCACTCTGCATGCCTTTCTGCCTTTCACTTATACTGGCTGTAGTGTACATGTAGCTGTGTGGGAAGGTCTGCCTGGGGAATTTATCCACTTAGCCCTAATCCATCAGATTAAGATCTAGGCACCTCTATCGGGTGATAGAGTTTAACGTGAAAGTGTATAATATAGCTGAGGTAACATAGTAGCTTGCTTCTTCCAGAAGGGCAGTGCTTCCTTTCTCTGGCTCTCAGTATCTGCTGCTTACCCTATACTGATCTGGCAGACCCATTTCATAAGCTGACTCAGTACATGAACCTGGCAGAAAGCTAGCCTAGCAAAAAGCAGACTGTTTTCTGCTGGGGTAATGAGTTGAATTAGCTTAGTGAGGCTCTAATGAGGGCCAGGTTGATAGTCCCACTGCTCTTTCCCATGCTGTTCTAGCCCTTTTATGTACGCTTACTGTAAGTGGAGTGCTGCCCTAAGGGCGTAGTTTGTGATCGGTTTAGTACAGCAAGAGTGAAACAATACTGATCAGGAGCCTGTCCAGAGCGGGAGGTCTGTGGGAGTTTGAGTCTGTATCCTGTCACAAGAACAGTTGTGTATCTGGACAGTAAGTCAGGCTGATTTTTTTTGGTTTTTTAGAGAAGGATCTCATCTGTCTAAAGGTGGGAGGGATTGTCCTCAGTACATCTTTAATCTAACTTGATCTTTGTTTCAAGGGGGTTACATTCTTATCTGTAGAATGAATTTCATCAGAGTAAATCTATTATGTCCTGAGTATTTTTTTTCTCACCTTGTTTGATTTAGATAATGTTGTTTAATTGTTGTTTGATTTAGATAATGTTGGGATCTTAAGCATTTTAAACCAAATGTATTTAGCATAACTTTGATACAAGCTGGGTGCAGTAATGTCTATTATCGCAGCTTTATACAATAGCTACAGCTTCTACTTTTGAAAGTTAAGACCTCCATATTCTTCAGTTTTAGAGTAGCTTGCTTAGGGTAAGTAATAGAGCAGTGACATGATAGTGAAGAAACTCGGTAGTTTTGCCAATGTTAAGTTTTACTCCTTTTAATTTTGTCCTAGTGTCCCTGGATTGTTATCTTGCCTAGTTTGACGAGAGATGTGGCATGAAATGAAGGCTCCTGCATCTAGGAATTTGGGACAAGTGTTAAAGGAGTTTGGTCTCCTGCCATCATAGCTGTAGGCGTAAAACATGCATACAGAGAACTGCTGTGATATCGCATAGATGAGTAGGATTGACTTCAAAACAAGATAAAGTAGCATTTATATAGAATAATGTTCCTTCAAAGGGGCTTGCACAAGCAAATTTGCATCTATAAAAGGAAAGATGAATGTTTCACTATACAGTGTTTTTTCCTTGACTAGTCAGTGTCCAGACAGCCTTGCTTGTCGAAGTAGGCAAGTCTAACAATTCAAATGCTGTCTGTACTGAGGAACTGAAATGGCTAAATCCACTGTGCATATTAATAAACCATTTAGTGTATGTGCTAGTAGTTACATTCCTCATGATGAAATAACACTTACTACTGAACATCTAGCATTCCATAAGCGTATTTTCTAGGAAACACATTCAGAAAAACAGAATTAGCTGCCTAATATAAAAAAATAGGTACTGTCTGCGTCGATGTAATGCTTTAGGTCAGGTATACTTCCTTAGTTTGAGATTATTCCTGAGCAGTTTTCTTTATGGATGTACTGAAATATTTGTTAATACTTCACTGGCAAGCCATGCAGTTTGGCAGATGTTTGGAACAGTTATTCTCAATATTCTTTAGCAATCTTTTCTCCTCAGTTAACTCATGCAATTATTTTAAAATAAAATATTGAACCCCTGATGCAAGGCCTTTTGACCCTTCCTCGTGCAGTGCTGGTGGTCACAAATGTATAGTGAGTCAGATCAGGGAACCAATGTGGCCAAAATATAATCTAACCACATAAAGGGGGGTGGTCTTAGTCTCTGCGGTGTTTCAAATCCTTAGCATCTGCAGGAAATGTCAGAAGGAGGTCTAACTTGAAGTAGTGGTTGTGCTTAGTTAACGTAAGCTTTTAAACTCTTTCATGCTACTCTAATTTTGTATTTAACTTTGAGCTCTGGTTTCTTGTATTAAAGTAAGCAAATTATGGATTTAAATAAAGAGAATTTTCAAAAAATTAGAACTAGATACGTACTTTCCTGATAGCAGAAGAGATATTTTAAGTTCCCCTTGTCAGGCTTGCATGCTATTTGAGAGACCAAACAAACTCTCCCTCCTGCAGAAAGCTATTAGTTTTTAAAATTGAGTACAGAAAATGGAGAGCACAAGCCAATGACACTATATGTCCAGGCAGGAGTGCCCTTTCATACAGGGCAGAGCCATCAGACAAAGCTGTTGGAGGGGGGAAAAGAAGCAACTTTTCGTTAGTCTCTGCTAGTGCAAACCAAAAGATGGTGACGATGGGAAGCAGTGGAGATCTTTGAAAACTGAGAAAATAATTGAAAGCCTTTGAATCAGGGAGAGAAAGTATTTCCCTTGCTACAGAGCTGAAACCACAGTGCTATTGCTGGCCTGGTGGGGACTTAATTAGAAATGGAACTGAGGATTTTTGCTTTTCTCCAGAGTGTATCACTGCAAGTGAATCTAACCGTTTTTGTTATTCTGTTCTGTACGTGCTAGTCACACAGCAATGGAGAAGCCTTAGGGAGAGATTCGAAGCTTGGAATTTCTTCAGTGCTGTGGCCGAGATCAACGTGAGGACTAACACTGCAGAATCATTAAGTTATATCTCTCAGTAGATCTTGAGATGAGTAATATGGAACCCACTGTCTGAGTTGCATTGCTTTGAAGTGTATTTAAAACTTTTTTCTGAAGACCTTATTGATGGGAGCTACGCATGCAGCGCTGTTTGTTTAAACCTGTCTTGCAGTTATTCAAAGATCTTGTACATAGCTGAGATTCTCAAAGTTCAGAGCAGCATGGTCTCAGTGTGGGTGAGGGAGTGACTTTTTCATATTGGTCATTAGTAGACACTGAACATACATTTGTACATGACTCCTAGCAACTGTGGTGTTTATACAATGAGGAAACAAGCTACAGAATTACTGTGATATGTTCTGCTTTCAGTTGATCACACTGATCATCTTACTACTCTCAAACCAGGTGTAGTTATTAAGACAAACTACTATCTCTAATAATTAGGCTTTTTTTGTTTGCTTTTTTTTATTGTAGGTAAACAAGTGAGAACCAAACTGTCACAGGCCTTTAATCACTGGCTGAACGTTCCAGAAGATAAAATACAGGTACTGGCTAATTATTTTTAAAGGGTTGTTACTTTTATTCGAAGACTATTGATAATAGGTGATTCTTTTACATAGCACAGATGACCAGAAATCTTAAATGCTCTAGTTTCTGGATATATTAAACTCTCAGGAATGCAGCTTTAGTCCAAAGATTTGGTTGTGTTGTAACACTAAAGAAATTACTTCTGTGACTTGTCTTATGGTTACTTCCTTCCAAGTGTGCTTAACCTTTTATATTGTAGATAAGCAGCTACCATTGTTACCCACTTCACATAAATCAGTCATTAACACTGAGTTTTCAATGACTTGTGGAAGAAGCTAGGCAGTTGCCTTGTAAACTACACAAATGTGATTGAAAATAAAATCTTATTATTTTGATACAAGAATATCAAAGACAGCAGTTAAATCAACTTTATAAACCACTTCTTGTTCTGGACATAAAACAGTGGTAGTCTTATCATACAGTCTGGTGTCCTTGTTCCCTAACGAGAAACATTGGACTAGGAATTCTCTTTTTTGTTTTTCTGTTGGACAAATCTATGCAGGATGTATGGCTGTGTATTTGAACACTATGGGTTGTCAGATGAAAAATTATCCTCTAAGGCTATAGTTTTGCCAAGTGTGTATTGAGGATGCTAAAGATTCTCTGTGTCCAAGACAACGTAAGGAATTCAAATAACTACTTATGGTTTTTGACTCTTAACTAGCTGGTCCCTAGTTAATTTCATTAATTTTAGGCAGAAGTACTCTCAGGGTTTGTGAAGGAGTCCTTTTTAGGGTGGCAAAATGTTGTGATTTAAACAATGAAGAAAGAGGCTCTATTTATCATCTCATCATCTAGTAACTTTTTTATATTTTCTAATCTGTCTATGCAACTTTATAGCTAGATTAATTCTAACTTCCAGTTAGACATTTCTTACCCTTTGTGTTCAGCTACAAATCCAAATAAAATGTATTATGTAGTAACCTATGTATTGTATGCATGTATAATCTAAAATCATAGATGAAAATATAAACTGGAAGTTATGTACAACACCCCTTGCTTAAAGCAGGGCTTGTTCCGTAACTACTTTAGGCTTCTGGGGACCTTGCTGATTTTTGAAAATCAGAGAATGTAGATTCCACAGCCTCTCTGGGCATGTCTTCCCATGCTGAACCCCTTCCATGAGAACAAACTCTACCATTTTGTCCAGTTGAGTTTTCTTAGCCACAGTGTGCCTGTTGCCCTTTTGCTGAGCACCCATGTCAGTACAGTTAAATCTTCTCTCATTTACTAAAGCTGCAATCCTCTCTGTAAACAGAAGTTACCAGTTCTGTCACTTTTAAACCAATAATCATGTAACTGTTACTGAAAACTGAGACCACTTGTTCGGGTTGTCTTTATGAAGAAAACTGATGCTTTAATGTTTCCTTTACCACTTAAGCTGCTTGCAATAGAACTTCAATATTTTCATTCTTGAGGCCAATTGAGGACAAAAACAAGACACTGTCATCTTTTAATCTGTATCGTTTCACAATTACTACTGCTTTTGTGCATATTTGTATTAATTCTAGTAAC
>VWPV01034803.1:0-14539 GCA_013389885.1 Geococcyx californianus
GATTCTATGATTTTATGATTTGAGGAGAGTATTTTTCATAGTAGAAAAAGAATTACAATAATTGTCCTCCATCTTCAGAATTTAAAATTTAAGACACAATTTTTTGCATTAAAAACCCCTGCTAATTTAAGTTAAAAATTTGTTAGCATTTTCTTCATGGTTATCTTGAACGCTATTTAGTGATATCTAATATTGCATGATAGCATATACTTTTGTTATCACATTTAAAGTTCAGGTCTAATAGTTATTTCTCATTGACATGACTAGGGCATCAGAAACTTCAGCATTTCTTTTCAAGTAAAGTAAACTCTTCAGCATGGTTGATATTGCAAAACCTCCTCCAGGCATTTTCTTTTTAACACCATAAATGAGACATTGTTTGATTCTTGTTACATGCGCTGCATATGAAACTGAGGAACATTGCTGAAATAAAGTGATACTAAAAAGTTTAAATTTAACCTTAGGAAAAGTTAAAAGCAATGCATCTGTTTCTATGTTTTCACTCAGACTAAAATACACAGGATGTCCAAACATCTAGTTTGAGTTCAAAGAAATATTAAGGAATACTGATATTCTTAGCTGTACATCTATGACCAAAATCATAAATGAGATTAGGTTACTAAGAGGCAGGGAAGTGAGTTTTTCGTACATTTTTTAAGATTTTACTTCTTGTCAAATGCAGATGAAATTATTGATAAATATTCCATTTCTTTTAAAACAAAATAATAGTTTATAAGTTTCATTTTTATATAACAGTTTAGGCACAGATCCTCAAATGCAATAGGCATCTAATATTAAACTCAGTTTAAACAACTGACTCATAATAATATAGACTGACGTGGAAGTTAGGTTTCTCATTATCTTTAGGGATCTGAGTCATGGAAAACAGTAAGAAAGCAAAGTAAATGAGGTTCACAATGTCAATCAGTTTGCTACTTCAGAGGAATTTAAAAAAGAAATAGAAAACCACTGTGGGTTGTAGTAAATGCTATTATTTTTTCCATCAAAATCAGTATTCTTACTTTAGGGACTCTACTGTGAGCACTTATGCACAAGCTTAAGCTGAAATATTCAGTTTCCTTGAGTGCATTGTATCTCTGGGAGGAAGTACACAGCCAAATTTTCGAACAGACCTGCAGGCTCAAACTACATAGTAGATTTTCTTTACATTCATCCATGTTGGAAGGATGTAGAGAAAATCTTGTTTGAAAAAACCTGTAAATACACCTAGTGGAATCTATCCAGAATGAAAGATGCAAGCCAGAGGCTCAGTCAGACTAAAAGCTGGTATCAAAGAGGGTGAATGTGCTGAACATTGCCTTTCACACAAGGCGCTACTTACTCATGAGCTCAGAGATCATCACAGAATCATCATAGGATACCAGGTTGGAAGGTACCTCAAGGTTCATCTGGTCCAACCTTTCTTGCAAAAGCACACTCTAAACAAGACAGTCCAGCATCCTGTCCAAATGAATCTTAAATATGTCCAATGTTGGACAACCCACCACTTCCTTGGGGAGACTAGTCCAATCTAATGTTGTCATTGTGAAAAGAATTCCTTTTGTGTTCCATCAGATTCTCCCCAGGAGTAACTTGTACCTAGTACCCTCGTCTTTTCCATGTGACTCCTTGTAAAACAGGAGTTTCCATCTTTTTTGTTACCATCCTTGAAACACCCAAATATGGTGAGAAGGTCTTCCCTAAGCCTAATTTCCTCAAGACTGAATAAACCCAGTTCTCTCAGCCTTTTCTAGTACAGAAGGCTTCCCAGTTCTTTGGTCGTCTTTGTCGCCCTTCTTTGGCACCTCTCCAGCCTGTCCACACCTTTTTCGTATAGAGCACAGTATTCCAGGTGTGACTGTTGAGTATAGTGGGATAATGACTGCTTTCTCTTTTCTGGTGATGCCCTTGTTGATGTAACCCAATATCCTATTGGTTTTCTTTGCCACAGGGCTTGCTGTCAACCAGAACCCCCAAGTCCCTTTCTACAGAGCTGTTCTCCAGCTAGATAGATACCAGCCTGTGCTCCACTCCTAGAAAATGTCTTCCCAGCTGCAAGAACTTACACTTATCCTTTTTTGGACTTCATCAAGTTCTCATTAGTCCACTCTTCCAGCCTATCCAGATCTTCCTACAGGGTGGCTCTCCCTTGTGAAGTGTCCACATACCGACTCAGTTTGGTATAATCTCCAAACAGGGTACAGTGGATCCCATCATCAAGATCACTTAGGAAGATATTAAACCTCATTGGGCCCGATATTGATTCCTGGGAGACCCAACGAGTAACAGGTTGCCAGTTTGAAAAGGAGCTATTTACCACCACTCTTTGGGTGCCACCTGTCAGGTAGTTCCCCATCCACTACATTGATCACTTATCTAGACCATAATGTGTCAGTTTCTCTTGAAGAAGGGTGTGGTAAAATGTAGCGAAAGCCTTGGAGAAATCTAGGTAGACGATGTCTACATTGCCCCCATCAACCAAAGTGATTATTTTGCCATAGAAGGCTATCAGGTTTGTCAAGCACAACTTGTCCTTGCTGAATCTCTACTGGCTTCTCCCAGTCATGTGCTTCATTTGACTTGTGCTAGCCCCTAGGAGGATTCGTTCCATAACTTTTATAGGGACTGAAGTAAGACTGAGGGGCCTATAATTTCCTGGATTCACCTTTAAGCCCTTCTTGTTACATTAGTCTTCTGGGACATCTCCTGACCTTCATAACTCCTCAAAGATTATGGCAAGTGGCCTCACAATATCAGTCAACTCTCTTAACACCATCCAGTGGATACTGTCAGGGCCCATTGATTTATAGGTGTCAGGCTCCTGTAATAGTTTGCATACTAACACTTCCTTCACTGATGTTGGATGTGTGTTTGCATCAACCTGGATTTTTGTTCACCAGGTCTGGGGCCCAACAGTGCTGGTAAAGACAGAGGTGGAGAAAGTGTTGAGAACTTTTGCCTTTTCAGTGTTGTTGGTGACTAATTCACCTATCCTAGTTAACAGCGGGTCAATATTTTAATCCTATTTCTGCTTGTTGTTTACACAACTGAAGAATCTTTTGTTGTAGCTTTTGACATCTCAAGCCAATTTAAATTCGAGCTGAGCTTTTGCTTTTCTAATTGCAACACTGCATGCCCTGGTAATGTTCTTGTAGTTCTCAGTGTGTATTTGTCTGCTTTTCCACTTACGGTATGCATCTCTCTTTGTTTTGAGTAAACTCAGAGGTGTGCAGTAAAGCCAAAGGGGTCTCTTGCCCTTTCTACTTCCCTTACTTATAAAGGGGATGAAGTGTGCCTTTGCTTCCAGATCATTCTTGAAAAACTTCCAGCACTCACTGGTTCCTTTATCGTCCATGGAAGCTTAGCACAGAATGCTTCCCAAGTGAGCTATGAGTTTGGCTTTCTCAAATCTCAAAACTTTGTCTTAGTACTAACCTTCAACATGCTCAGCAAGATCCCAGAATTTACAATATTGTGATCACTGAAACCAAGGCTATCACTAAGCAAGATATTATAAAGCAGGTCTTCTTGGTTTGTTAGCAGCAAGTCCAGCAGTGCCTCATTCCTGGCTGTGACATCTAACATTTCAATGAGGAAGCAATCCTTTTTGCGTTCCAGGAACTTGACAGATGACACATGAGCTGAAATCATCACTTCTTCAAAGAACTGTGTGGGTAGCTGGTCACCCAGATTCTGTTGACCCAGAGGTTGTTTAAGTGACCCAAGTATTGCTTTGTTTGCTGTATTGTCTTGGTTTGGAGGTCGGTAGCAGGTGCTTACTGTAAGATTCCCTGTGGAGACGGGTCAGCCCCTCTGATCATGACCCAGAGACATTCCATCGCGCTTTCACAATCACCATAGCTGACCTCTATGTACTCAAACTTCTCAACGTAGAAAATGACTCCTCCTCTTCTTCCCCACCTTTCAATACAGCCTGTAGCCATCCAGCATAGTCCTCCAGTCATGTAAGTTGTCCCATCATGTTTCAGTTATTCTTAAATACCATAACTTTCTAACTGGCAACCCCATAAGGCCTGGCCAATGCAGCCTGTCACAACAATGGTGCAGCAAAAGAGAGCATCCGCTTCTATCGGACAATGACAAAGCTTCATCTCTTTAGTTATTCAGGCACATATTTCCTTTCTGTTCATCAGCTAACTAAATGGTAACTGTCACAATTAAAAATCCCTTCAGTTAACAGGCAGCGCAGCTGTTTGATAATTTCAGTCGAGTTACAAAAAACTGATACTGACATAACTTTCTTTTTTTCTGATTGGAATCAACAAAATTCTGGAAGTCATATTGAATCAAGTTGAACGCAATACTTTTTAAAATAAATTTTCAGACATTTATTTTTTTGTTATGACACTGTGTATGGCTACCTAATGTCTGTGAAGAATTCACAAAGTAAAAAAGGAACATAAAAAGTTCAGATATAACCTAGTGTCAGAAAACTTGTGTCTTTTTACCTCCTCTAGCATTTGCTTGCACCTGACCTCAACAGCTTCTCATTAAATAAATGAAAAGGATTAGGCAGAAATATGGTACAGTACAATGTTCAACAAAGGCAAAATTCTTGGATTGACACTTCTTATCTGTACCTATTAATTTGGGCATTTTTTGCTCATTTATACATTTTCAAAGATTCACAGAGTAATTGAGTCTTAGAGGCACCTCTGGAGATTGCCTGGTCCAAGACTCTGCTCAGAGCAGGATCCATGACAGCAGATTGCTCCAGGTTGTGTCCAACTGAGTTTTGAATATCTCCAAGGATGGACACTTCACAACAGTTCTGGGCAACCTGTACCTTGTGTGACCACCTGTGTGGTAAAAATGTTTTTCTTATATTTAAATTGAGTTTCTATTATTTCAGTTTGTGCCCATTGCCTCTTGTCCTGTCACTGGAAATCACTGAGAAAACCCTAGCTCTGTTATCTTTACTCCTCAATCGTGCATTTATGCACATGGATAAATCCGTCTGAGCCTTCTCCAGGCTGAGCAGTCCCAGCTCTCTCAACCTCTGCTCATATATTAGATGCTCCACATGCTTAAACTTTGTTGTCCTTCACTGAGTTTGCTCCACTAAGTCTGTGTCTCCCTTGTACTTGTGAGCTCAGCACTGGCTTTATTTTCTAAGAAAAGAAGTAGAGCTGCTCTGTCAACGCCATCAATTTAATCATTGAAAATTGTCTGAAAACAGCAACAGCATATCTAAAATGCAGGTACTGAAATTCCAACTGTCCATAAAAACATCATAATATCTTACTAAGCGGTCTTCTAAATAACTGTATAACCATGTTTTATCTGTAACTGAATTCTTTAAATTTCTATTATTGTTATCTACAATTATTCCTTTTACTGTGAATCTCCCTTAATTTTGTAACTTTCTTTTGGTTTGCTCCTTAATGGAAAATGTACTTTTAGTACTGTTGATTTTGCATATGCCACCATATGTAATAAGTTATTCCAATTTTCCTGATGCATTTTTTTCCTTGCAAAAAAATCTTTATATAAGAAAATGCTTAAAGGTATTCAGTCTCAAGGTATATTAAATTGTGACAGTTTTATGAGTTTTCCTCCAATTTCTTGCTGAGGTAAATGAATATTTGTAATGAGTGTGTTTGTCATTATAAAAATATATTGATTATATGGTACCGGAGGGTTTATTAACGTCTTTAGAGATTGCATTTACTAGTTAATACATAGAAAAGTGAAAGTACCTACACAATTTTCTCACCTAAGCCTTATTGCTTGGTTTGTCTTTAATCTCAGAAATTTCAGTGTTTCCAGAAAAAATGAAATAGATTTAAGGAGCAATGAGAAAGGTAAAGGGGTAGAAATGCTTGTTATAAAGTGACAATACTGATGTATTCTAAAGTATATAGAAACAATATAACTGTAGTCATGTTTCTTTTTCATCCGGTTTATTCAAAAAACACTGGCAGAATTAATTACCATAAGAATTACAAGTGCTTATAAGAATTACTGAAAGTGCCTATAAGAATTACTACAAATGCCTATAAGAATTACCATAAATGCCTATAAGAAATTAGGCAGTTAATTGAACCAACTACATGAAGATTTTCTTTCCATTCCAGGATGGATCTGGCAGAGAGTATCTTGGAAATCAGTAGGTATGTGCAGTATGTGCTGCCTATGTGAACACCTTTGACCTACATCTGGGAATGTATTTATGACAAGACGCAGTGTTGCATAACTGGAGCAAGTGTCTATTTCATGCCCTTCCAAATGTCATTATCACTATCATAAAGCATAAGGAAAGACAGCTCCATTGAAGGATTTCAGACAGTGTTGGTCAGCAGCCCCAGTGAGAGGTGCTGCAGGCTGGACCTCCTCCATGTGAGGAAGTTAAGTGAAAAAGATGAAGTAGGTCGGGGGGGGAACCAATAAGGGAGAAATAAACAAAGAGTATTAGGAATTCTGCTGCTAAACACAACTGTAAGATTTATGGAAAATTGTTTCACATGGCAAATTAAAGCAGGACTACTGAAGACTTTATGCAATGTTTCAGAATGGCATGGAAGCAGTTTAAAAATACGCCAGAGAGCTCTGGATGGATTTCACCCCTGCTGTGTTTTAAGACTGCCTGGGAACTGTTGCTAGTACTTATCAAGTTATCACAAGCTACACAGCCTTGCTGAAGACGACATGCCCTCTGTGAGAGCAGGAACAGGATTATGTTACTCCATGTAAACAAAACCCCATATTCTGTAGGTGGTTCTAGTGGATCATCAAAAAAGGATAACAATTTTCATCTAAAAATGCCAACGTAACACATTCTTACACATGAATTGGAATAGATTCATTTAAACGTAATGTTATTTCTACATAATCTATTGGATTAATTTCTACCTTCTCTGGAAACCCCATAGAATTCCATTTGGTATTGATAGTCTGATCATATTTTCAGTCACCTGGTATTTCAGCTTTCTGGTAAAGGTTAAAAAGGACATAAACTATAATAATGATGAATCAACTGTTAGAAAAAATATTGAAACTGTCTTTAATATAGTACTACTATAATGGAAATACTTTGTAATTTGTTACACTTCTACTTAAATTACCTTCATAATTTTGTTTTAGTAATTAATGAGTGTAGGGAAGTTGTAGCATAGAAGCTTAACAATGGAATACATTGTGCATTGAGTAGAATAAGAGTATCCTTTAAAACCCATTTTCTTGTTTTTCATAACAGAGAATGCCTTCAAACCCCAAAATGCTTCTATACTTCTGTAAAGTTATCTGAGACAGAGGACCATCTTGATAGCATTAAAACCCCTCATAGGCTCTTACATTCTGAAAATGCACCCATTGCTCAGTATTTTGCAATTCAGTCAGAAAATTCTCCTCCATTTAAACAGTGAAAAGCATTTGGAACATAGAGAATAACTTTTCTGTTTCCTTTAATATGGAGATAGATTCTTAAGAAATCTTACTAATCTCACAGAAGACACTATACATGCAAATACAGCAGTTTGGAAGTCTGGACTATGCGTGTTGGTCGCAAGCACCTGTAGACCACAGAATGTTAGTCGGTACAGATGAGTTTAAAAAGATGCTACATAGAAACACATCAGGGATCTTGTACAGGAAGCCAATGAGGGGTTTATGTGGGATTCTCCTATTGTGTTGTTGTATTACAATTTAGGAGGATGTAAGACAATTATTTTGTCTCTGGGGGGGCAGTTGTTAATATACACTTTCTTTTCAAATATTATTATACAGAGAAACCAAATAAGAGACCTCAAAACCCTCTTTTCCTGACAATGTTTTGTATTTTATTAGGAAAAAAGGAATATGTATACTGATTAACTGATTTCAACACATAACAGTTCAAAAGAATTCAGAAATGACTGGCAGTTGCTATAAACGCGTAAGACAGTCTTTTTCTTATAAGCATGACATGCTTGAATGTTCATGCCAGTATCTTAAGTCACTTTTGTAGTTTGATTGATCCCACTAAGAGATATACACTGTTGAGTCTTCCAGGAGGAAGATATGCAGGGAACGACCATTGAAGATATGAAATAGGGGTTCAGTGGTCAACCACAGAAACTAATGATAACTAGATAAAATTTCTGTGCACATGTGATTGTCAGCAGATTACCATTAAGCAGTAATGATTAAAATTCAACTTGTCAGCTATATTCTAATGAACTCTATTGTTTTATTCTACTAAAAAAAATAAACATTTTTATATATCATCTGGTCATTATAAAAGAGAATAAATACTTTATAGTGGTAAACTATCGCTATCTAAACATATGTAAGAGTGACAAGGGTAAACAGCAGGATTGACAACAAAGATAGTTTGAAATCTTCATAGATACTTGGGTTTCTGCTCCTAGAAAATCTTCAAAGCCACTTCTCCATCACATTCTTTATGGATAAAAATTTCCATTCTGTGGAACTAACAACAGTAAAGGAAAATAGTGAAGAGAGAGACAAATTTGAGCACTGTTGTTAACATCACATTTGGTATTTGAAAGCTCCAGACCTCCCAGCAAGTCTGCATATTTCAGTACAGATTACAATTTTATAGGCAGAAAACTCTGAGAGATATAGTGTTTTAGTCTGAAAGGATGGTCTGTTAAAGTTGGTTGGAAAATATTCACTCTAGAGATTAGAATCCCAACTGCATTTTTTATTCGTTATGCTATATGAATTAATCAGCAAAACTAATATGAGAAAGTTTTTAGGAGTGTCTGGAATTAAAGTATGTCACAGTTTTAATCCTTAAAATTCTTATTTTCTCTACTTTTATTTGGAATGGATTTAAGGTTTCCATTAAAGAAATTCTCCAATATTAGTTGCACCAAATAGTGCCTTTTGTAGGCATTAGTGTTTCAGTTTGGACTCAAGCCAAAGCTCCATTCAAATACAATAAGATACATATTACCAGAATGGAGTATTTCTGTCATGGTTTCGTCCTAGCTGGTAACTAAGTACCATGACTCCTCCTCTGCCCTAGTGGAATGGGGAGAAGATCAGAAAGGAAAAAAAGAGGTAAAACTCCTGGGTTGGGATAAAACCTGTTTAATAGAATAGCAAAGGAAGATAAAAATAATAAGAAGAAAAGGATATACAAAGTGAGTAATGCATAGTGCCATTGTTTACCACACAGAAACTGATGCCCAGCCAACTCCTCTTTTTTTATATTGAGCATAACATCACATGGTATTGACTATCCCTTTGGCCAGCCTGGGCCAGCTGGCCCAACCATGTCCCCTCCAAGTTTCCCGTGTGCTCCCTGTCCTCTTGTTAACAGGCCATTAAGAGAAGCTGAAGAAAATTAACTTTATCCCAGACAAAACCATTCTTCTCGTAATAACTGTGTTGCACAGTAGCAACACTTTAAATTGTTCATCAACTTCAAATCCTGGGCCAATATATTTTTTTGGAGTAGTCATCTTTTGTGACAAGATCTTGTGGAGTTTTAATTCCTATATGTCATGACACCACTACGTGGGAGGCACAGAGTCTACATCTCTGCAGGGTGCTATTCTAAGTATCTAACAGTGGTCTAGATATATGAGTGAGAGTAAGGGTTGAGTGGAAAAAAGAGGACATTGATAAAATAGAAAAAAACTTGTTCTGATTTTACCACAGCCTGGAACTCTTTTGTCTTGCTTAGTGACAACTATATATTGGTCATTTTTCCTGAACAAAACAAAACAAAAAAAGGTGATGTATCTTAAATCCAGTACATCTGATAGGGAGGGAACTCTGTCATTTAGTACTTATGTGGCAGAAATTGCAAGAGACCACAACACATAGTAAAAAAATAAAGGAAAATCTAAAGAGATACTGTTTGACAAGAAGGAGAAGGAAAGTACAATTGTGTCCTTTTTTCAAAGGCAAACCATAGTACCAGGAAGGTAAATGTCAGAATGAAAAACAGTAGCAGAAAGCTGAGTGCACCTGAGTACTTCAGCCATGAGTATGATCTTTATCCTGCAAACAAGAACTGAGTTGCTATCAGTTCTAAATGACTGAAAATTTCTGCCCATCCTGAATGGATATAATTCACTAACCATAGCCATGTAAACTGCACACAGTCTCCCATAACTGAGGTCAGAGAGAAATGGAGACCTTTAAGTGTGAATCAGTCAATCACGAGATATTCTCCAAGATCCTTTGCGGCCCTCCACTGATTGTGACAAGAGTCTAGATGACCAGCTCAGACTAAATATGTGGTGTTTTTCTAGGTTAGAAAGAGATGAGACAAAGCCACACACTGACTACCCCCATACACAGTATGTGTATTTTTAGTTTTGGGGAGTTTATTTCTCCTGAAAGTCTTCAAAATAGCTTCAGCCTTTTGGGAGTATATCTAGGTGACTGCTTTATACCACCAGTATTTAAAATTGATCATTATTTTATCTGTATGCTTCAGCTTCTGTGGCTTTAAAAATAGAGAAAAATTATACGTAAAGCTGGGCATAAATGCCAACAGATTGAAGAAATCTAAACCAGCCAAACAAATGCTTGGTGCAGACCTCTTGAGAGCTAGTTTATAACTCAGAGAATTATGACGTATTTGCATTGATTTCACTAACATTTAGTTGAAGACATTTGAAAGCACAGACTTCTAGATTTGAGAACCAGAACACTCTATAGCATGATGACTACATCTCTTTGAAGCCTCCATGTTCCAACTGGAAAATCAACTTTGTTCTTGATTTTTATCAAAGTAAATAGGAAGGTATTCAGTCACTGTCAATAACTATTGACAAATATCACATTTCTCCTAAACAGCCTGTAGTGATCATGAATAACAGTTTTCAATGACAGCTAGCATGCCTTAATCTTTGACTACTAAAACAGACAGATCAAGTTATTTAGCTAGAAAGAATAATCATTTATGACCATATGCATGTACTATATTTTTATGCTATCCTAAAGGTGATACCGGAACCTCCCATGATGAGAAGAAAATGTTTTAGATTTTTCCAGATGAATTATTTTCACCATCAAAAATCCTAAGCACACAAAACATGTGAAGAAATAAATTAAGAAATAGATCAGAAATAATGTAATATGGTTATCTGATCACTAAAAGATGAAAGTAATATGGAAAATTAAAAAGAAAAAGAAGACACAGGTAGTAGAAGAAATGCAAAATTAACATATTTTGTCTTACTTAATATCTTCCTCAAATATTTGCTTTCAAATTTTTATACCTGAACATTGTTTTAGGGACATACTTTCTTATTCTATTCAACATAAGGAGTAATGTGCATATAAGGAATAAATAGAGAATCTGAGACTTTTCAATCAAAAATTAGATGAGTGAAGGCAGATATCAGAAAGGGATAAAATTAAATTTTGGCCAGAAAAGTTGGGAAAGACCATTCACTAGCTTTTCTTACAGAAGAACTGAAGAACAAACCTAACAAAACTGTTTCTAAACACAGAGAAGTATTGTTTTTCACACAATGCTTCACTAAAACAGTGGAATTTCTTTTCTGCAAGATATTGTGGAGCCTTAAAGGATACATATGACAAGACAAATGATTAAAAAAGAGATTGGAAAAAGACTTTTAGGTACAATCAGGAGTATGGAAGACAGTCTCAGGAAATACTCTAGTCATGCTTACCTTGTTCTTTCATCTCTCCTTATGCAACTATAGTAGTCCACATGTGGAGCTATAGGTTAATTTAGAGCAGAATTTGTTTCTTTCAGAAGAGCTTCTGAAAAGTCCTATAATTAAATCCCATAATCCTCCAACTTGAAAACCTTTTCCCAAGACTAAAAATGAGAAGAAACCTAACTTCCATAAGATATGATAAAAGGAGTTTTGGATATTAAATGATGTATGCAACCAAGTATAAACATATTCTGTATGAATGTGTGTCCTATTTAAATTTCTCAATATTTGTCTTCAACGGAGAATTCAGTAGCTGCTTCATCTAAGAGAAAATTTAAACACACACTGTAACTGTCTTCTTACTACTTCAATGAAAAATTCATGTCTTAGACTACAAATCTATGTTTTGCTCACAAAGTTTGCTGTCTGCTGGGAACTTAGTGTTGCAAATCTGCATTTTAAAATTATTTGCCTATTCAGGGAGAAGCTTAAGAGAGAATATGAAGGAAAGCTTATCAGTCATTTTCTTTACATACCACATACCACAATCCAATACCACTCACGTATACTATTTATTTGTAGCTCTACAGGCAGTACCTCTGGTCACTATTGCCAGTTTTAATATGAAATCACACATTCTTATTTACCACTGCAACATAAGATATATTCTTCCTTTTTTAATTCAGAGTCTTCAGTTATTCAAAGACACTTCACGATACTAAAAATACAGCAATCAGTATTTCTGTCTAATTAGAATGAAAAGGTGAAAAGTTAACCACAGTTCTTGAAACACCATTATGTTGAGTGATAAATAAGCCAGGATAACTTCATAAAAATAAAAGGATTTTTTTGCATTAATATGAATTGGTATCTCAGTAATAAATATAGATACATATTTATTTGAGTTTGTAACTGACTAAATCATGTCTGCAAGTCATGTCACAACTACTGATCTAGAAGCTAATTTAATGCAGACGTACACTATTTACACTTATTCATTTCCATCCTATAAATTAATTAAAAGTAAAACTAAAAGACAGTCTAGCTTCCTTGTTTTTCTTTTTCATTACTTTATAAGCTTATACCATTTCAGAAGCAGAATATATTATAATTACAATAACCTTAAATTTACACTTTAGTTCCAATTGCAGTAAAAGAATGGAGTGGATGACAAAAGGGAAAATAAGGAATGTAAAAATGATGATTATACAATGCACATACTAAATACGAACATTATGCACCATTAAAAGTTATACTGCACACCTATCCAAACAAGTGGTTGCAGTTTTATAAAAGCTTACAAAAAGATCATTACTGCTCTTTCTTCCTTAATAAAATTATCTAAGAATCCTTGTCTACTTTATGATCTGTACTAAAAATACTAATATATTTCTATGTGTTACACATCTTCTGGTTGAACTCAAAACCTAAAAATCAGTATCAGTTCAAACTGATGCCAGATATTAGCAGCAGACTTTGTGGTGACAGGGACTTCTACTCAGTTGTATCATAAATATATTTCCCCAGAGAGAATAAAGCTATGCTGGAAGAAACAGATAGATACAAATATCAGTCAGTTCCAGTGCCCAGTAACAAATAAAACAGTCTCACATCAATGTAAACCTTTAAAGATTCTTTTGCACCAATATAATATTTTTCTAATGGAAGTTTAGTAGAGCACAGAGTTTCTGATAGACAGAAATGCCTCATGAATGAAGCTGGTAATTTTAGCCTGGATATAAGTATAAACAGGCAATTTATGAGATTTTTGTCCCTCTTTTTTTAGCTAAACGTTAACTAAAATCACAAATAGGGCTTGGCTAGAGCTCTTACAGTTTAAAACATGGTTCCGATACATACAAGGTAGTAATTTCAATGCTTACAGGCAGGCAGCCACCAATCAGTCACACCAGAGAGGTTTGGCTTGCCAGACCATGGCCCTACTATCTAACATTGACTTTTCTTCTATAAAATATGCTACTAATACTAACATATACTCATCTGAGAGGCAGTATATTCAAGCCTTTTCAGTGAGGAAATGCCCTACTGACTTCCATCTCTCCCTGTGAGGAAAGAACTATCATTTGTCAGATACTGTGAAATAGTAATAGCAAGGAAGATGCTGTCAAACGGACCTTTAATTTCATCCTGGTTTTGTCAGCACAGATATCCCTTCTTTGAGAACACAGTTAAAATTACACACAGATTCATGCTCCTTTTTTTCCACTGTTTTGGTCATTATCATTACTACTTTAACACCTATATCTCAAACAAAACATACCAAAATATACTGTTGTACACTGTTCTAATATAAATATTAGTCTAAATTAAAAGTTATTTAATTTTGAATAAAAAAACCCCAACAACAACAAAAAATTAGGAGGTTATTAATGACAACCAAAATAGCTTCACTAAGGGCAAGTCATGCCTGAAAGTTTGGTGGCCTTATATGATGGGGCTACAGCATTGGTGGATAAGGAAAGAGTAACATCATCTACCTGGACTTGTGCAAAGCATTTGAAAATGTGCTGCTGCTCACTTTTTACGTACCACCACCAAAGGGCACAGGAACAGGCAATCCCAAAATGCCAGACGTCAAGCAGGAGAGGCAGAAGGCCAACCTGGCTGAGTAGGGATCTCCTACTCAAACTGAGGCACAAGAAGATGGTGAGTGGCCAGTGGAAACAAATACAGGTGACACAGGAGGACTACAGGGATGCTGTTCACCACTGTAAGGCAGAAATTCATGGGGCCAAAGCTCAGTTAGAGTTGAAGCTGGCCAGCACTGTGAAGAATAATAAAAAGGGCTTTTTCAAATATATTACTAGTAAAAGTCAGGCCAGAAACATTGAGCCATTACTTGACGAGCATGGGCACCTCATTAACAGCAACTTAGACAAATCTGAGACTTTTAATGCTTTTTTTGC
>VWPV01034864.1:0-19929 GCA_013389885.1 Geococcyx californianus
ACCCAAACTGTTCCATGATTCTTGCTGGAGGGGGTTGTTGGAAATGTGGATCTTCCTTTTTTCTTGCACCAGCTGCCCTGATGTCCTGTGAGCTTCAATTTGCCGACTGAGAAACCCAGCATCCTATCTTGAGTGCATTCCCGTGGTCTGTAGAAATAACTGCCTTATTTTAAGCTGGCGTTTTTCCAGGGAAGTGAAGCTTTCTTCTATCATTTTTCTGTCCTGATGTCAGCAGCCTCCAGCTGTGAGAGGAAAGAACAAGACAGTTGCGGTGTTGGGATCGGTGCCCTGGACGACATCCCAGCTCCATCTTTGGACCTGATGCTTGTGTCACCGTTCTTTTGCTGGATGTGGGGTTGTGTTGGAAGCTCTTGTTGGCTGCTGGGGTCCAGACAAATCAAGCCAGCAGACAGCCAGGATTCATTGCCACCTGGGATGGGGTTATCTGGATCTTCCTCTGCGCTGCCTGGGGTTGAGTCCCTCCAGTGTGTTGGATGTGGTTGCTGGGGGATGTGGCCAGGAGCTCTGAATGAGTCTGTTGGAGCTTATTGAGCAACACTTGCAGGTGGATTCAAGATGGAATCGCAGGTGTAGTGGGCACTGGTGCCAGTGAAGGGATCTGTCTTCAGGCTCTGAGCGCCCAACTTTGCGGCTCAGGATGGAAAAGACTTTTGTTCCACTTTGGAATCCTTGCTGAGGTCACTGGCAGTGGGGGAGAGGCCTCTCAGGTGCTGCGGCTTTGAGTTTGGAGATGCCCACTAAAGATGCTCGTCAACTGGACAGATCTGGTCTCTGGTTGCCTCTCTTCCAGGAGCTGGAAGCTCATGTTCCCAGGTCCTGCTCGAAAAAAGCAGAGCTGGTGTGGTGACTGAGCGGGACAGGAGTGACAACTTCAGAGCTCCCAGTGCTGTGCTGAGCTGTGCTGTAGCATGGGAAGCATTGGCTGTGGCCTTGAGCGAGGCTCCTGCAATGGAGCAGGTTTGGTCCACATTTGTTCTCCTGGTACACGAGCAGGGTGCTGCTCTGTGGGTGCCCTGCAGCTTGTGGTTGTTTGCACCCACTCTGCCCTTGGTGATGCACTGCAAGTATCTCTGCTGGTTGCTCTTCCATGGGGTTTTGATGTCCTTAGTGGCTTTTCTTGCTTAAAAATGCACTTTTCTTGCCTGGATGACGCTGATACGGGAGGAAACCAGAATATTCATAAATACGAGCAAATGGGCTGGGTTGGTGCCAGAACCAATGTGGTGGGTTTGGTTTTGTTGTGTCCTCTTCTCTAACCCCGTTAGCTCATTGCTGCTGTGATGTCCCCTTAGCGGCGGCTGACACTAATGAAGCTGTGTTGGCATGGCTCTAAGATGGCAGGAGCTGCTTTGTTTGCATCTCACTCTTCATGCAGGACCCAATCCCACCTTGTAGTGTGGGCTCTGACGAGGGGTGGATTTTAACTACCCTCCCAGAGCCCATTCCCCAGCACTGGCACCGTGCAGCACCCTCAGAATTGCCCCGAACTGGCAGTGAATTTGCTGTTTCCTCACCGAACAGTGCTTGTGCTGCTGCCTGGGCTTGGCTCTGTTCCACCTCTGCCCTCAGTGGCAGGGAAAGCACGTTCCTCGTGATGGGAAAGCTGCTGCGAGGAACACAAAGGGCATTCAGGAGGAGAGGCAGCAGGCGGCCAGCACCAGCCCAGGGAGGCTTTGCCCCGTCTAACATCTACCCTCACTCAGCAGCCAGCGCAGAGCAGCCATGGTTGCACTTGCCAGTGTTTAACCTTGGAGTCTCCTGTCACGGAACATGAAAAAGGGCATTCAGGGCCCAGAAGTGCTAAGTGTTTTGCTCAGAGGCTGGGGTGTGTGGGTGTTGGAGCTCGAAGGGTTCAGGGCTTGGGGAGATCACCTCCAGCTCCATCCTTGCTTGGGAAGGGGGGACGCAAGGCGGTGCTGAGCACTGCCCCACAGCCACAACACCAGCATCATCCCTGGGTTCTGGCCCAAGGGAGGGAGCCAGGCGCCTGCTGATGGTGAGAGCGGCTGGCAGAGCCACCCCAGGGCCACCCTGCAGCCACCCCAGCAGGCAGACCAGGGTTCTCAGGAAGGCAGGAGGCTGGAACCCCCTGGCATGTGGAGACTGGGCACATGTGGAGGGGTCTGAGGTCAGGGACTGATCCATCCACCTCTTCTTCCAGCATGGCTTTTGGCTTTTTTGGGCTCCGCTCCTGCCCTCGCCCTTGGAGAAGCTGTCCTGAGCTGCCTTATTTTGCTGTGGAGCTTTGCGCAAGGAAGCAGGAGAGTGAGATGTGAAATCCCAGCTGACTGCGCTTGTCAGAGTGCTTAGCCAGCTGCTTCTTCTGCACCACAGTGCAACGGCTGTCACAAATGGGACTGGGCAATAGTTAGCTGAGCTGGAGCTGTAATTAAACACTCCTGTGCTGTGCTGGGGGTGCTGTCGCAGGGTGGAAGGAGGCCGAATGGTTCTGAATCCCAAAGGGCTAATAACTATCTACAACTACCCAAAAGGATGTTGTAGTGAGGTGGGTGTTGGTCTCTTCTCCCAAGTGACAGGTGATGGGACAAGAGGAAATGGCCTCAAGTTGTGCCAGGGGAGGTTCAGATTAGACATCAGGAAAAATTTCTTCCATGAAAGGATTCTGAGGCACTGGAAGGGGCTGCGCAGGGAGGTGGTTGAGTGCCCATCCCTGGAGGTGTTTAAAAGATGGGTAGATGAGGTGCTCAGGAATGGTTCAGTATTGGACAGGTATGGTTGGACTCAATGATCTCAAAGGTCTTCATCGCTGGGGATTCGCGTTTGGTTTGCCAGATGTGGCCTGTACAAGGGGTTTGCTTTCCTGAGCCCCTTTAAAGAAGCCTCATGGTGCTTCCAATCATCCTCCTGCATTGACCAGAATGTGCAGGGTGGAGCTGAGGGGGCTTAGGGTGGCTTGCCTCCTCACCAGCAAGTGTGTGGGGTTTCTTATGCCTAAACCCCTTCTGTGATCCCACAGGACACAGCGTCAGAGATGGGCAAGGATGGAGTGCTGGGCCTGCTGGCTGGGGGGAAAGAGCTATGGAGAAGAACTGTGCTACCAGCAGAGGGGGACCATGTGGTCCCAGCTGCCTCCAGGCCATCTTCAATGCTCAGTGGAGGGGATGCACCTGGAGAGAGGATGGATGCAGGAGGGTGAGGAGAGTGATGCAGGCATGTGGGTAATAGGGGCTTTGTGTTCTTCTGCAAATCCACTTGCCCTGGTGGAGCCAGAAGATCTCTTGAGTTCTTCACAGGGTCACGTTGGTGTCTCCTGCCCGTGGCCACCCCTGTAGGATTGGGCAGATGCTGCTGGGTGGAGGGGATCTCCTCCTCTCTGCTCTCCTGCCAAGAAATTTGTGTCTTGCACCTTGCCTGCTTGCAGGGGTGTCTGTGTTGCTGAGGATGCAGAGAGACTCTGTGGGAACACAAGCAGGTGGGAGATGGGATGCTGCAGTCGCTGCATCGGTGGGGCAGGCAGGCTGTGTGCCAGCTTCTGCTGTAGTTGTTTGTCTCACCTAAAAGATGGAGGTGCAGGAGGAAAAGACAGAATGGATAATTTTGGCAACAGGTCAGAACAGGGTCCAGTTCTTGGGAGGGAGTCTGAGCGTTTGGGGCTGTTGTCAATGCTGGCCAAGGAGAGCCATCAGCAAGGTCAGGAGTTTACTATGGGCAAGTGTCCGTGTCTCCTTCTGGTAGCCAGCAAGCTTAGCCTCTCCGGGGTTATAGTGGTCTCTCCTCAAGAGGCTCAGGAGGACATCTTGGTGTGGTGCTGGATGCTCTGAAACGCAGGTCAGCGCTAGCTGGTGATCAGAGTTCCCTCATCTGCTTTTCTTCTGAGGCTGCTCAGGATCTTATCAAGACCATAAACCATAAAGAGAGGAGAGCAGCTGGCCCCAACTGTACTGCAGTTCCTTGTGAGCTGAGGCAAGGGGACAGCTGACCACAGCTCGCATGGCTGGTGAAACCTAAGGGACTAGAAGGTCTCCACTTCACCTTTCCCTTGACCAGCAGCAAAAGCAGCCCGTCAGCCACCCTTCTAACACTGCTGTGATCTGCTCACATGGCAGAGTGTCCTGGGACCTTGGCTCACCAGCACAGGGTGACTTGGCCACAGTTTTACTTGGCATGTTGGCTTATTGGATTTCTAAGCCCAGCTTTGACTGTGAGATGTGGTTTTCATGTGCAAGGAGAGTGCGGTGCCTGGCACGATTGGCTTAGCTGTTGGCCAGATCAGGCTCTGAAGCAGATACTTGTGCAGAGAATAGGGATGTGATCTGAATGTTTGCGTCCTCAGGTGGTTACAGGGTGGATTTGGGAGGAGGAGGATGTTGGTTTTCATGCGTGCTGGAGGGAGACGACTACTCGTTTGTCCTGTCCAGCCAGTTGAGCAGAAGCCTGTAAATCTTTTTCTCCTAATGAAGTCCAAAGTCATTGACTGTGTTAACATCTGAGCAACAGCCAAAAGGCATCTGCACCTGGCCAAAGCTGTTGGGGAAAGAACTTGGCTCTCGCTCTTCGAAGCAGGAGAGCAGATACCTCCCGTGGAGGGACTTGAGTGTGATCTGTGTGACTGCAAAGCACCAGCTCCTCAGGGTTACGTGGGTATAGGCACGTCACAGTGGGAGAGAGCCATGAGATCCTTGTCTTCCTATGGGGTGTGGAACCTGAGCTGCCTGCTGGCACAGGTGGTGAGAAGGTGGCAGCCCTGGGCTTGTGGTTCTCCAGGAACACAGGTGCTTGTTGGTACTTGCTCTCCTTCCTGTGTTCCCTATGGTGACTGGCTTGTTTCTCCTTCCCCACAGATGGAGTCTCCAGTCTCTACGCCTGCAGTGTTGCCCTTGCACCTACTCGTCCCAGTCGTCAACAATGACATATCATCACCTTGTGAGCAGATCATGGTGCGCACCCGCTCGGTGGGCGTCAACACCTGCGATGTTGCCCTGGCCACTGAGCCTGAGTGCCTGGGGCCCTGCGAGCCTGGGACCAGTGTCAACCTGGAGGGCATTGTCTGGCAGGAGACAGAGGATGGTAAGTAGCATCAGAGAGCTTTCCACCCTCCTGCAATGTCCTTTTGGAATTAGGGCAATCCCTTCCTTCCCATGCCCCAGCTGTGTTGCTTGTTGGCATGTCCTGGGCTTTCCTCACATGTTAGAATCCTGGAATCACTGAGGTTGGAAAAGCGCTCACAGCTCATCCAGTCCAACTGTCAGCCCAACCCCACCGTGCTGACTAAACCCTGTCCCCAAGTGCCACAGCCACACCCTTTTGGAACCCCTCCAGAGAAGAAGGCCATCTGGGTGGCCAGGACACAGAGGAGCCCTTCATCTGTCCAGCAAAGGGGAGAACAGGCTGAAACTTGTGTTGTGGCATCCTCGTGCCCAGCAGCAGGTGAAAATCCCAGCTGCCATTTCTCTGCCTTCCTGCAAGAGCCGGCTTGCTTTGGAGGTGCCAGAGGAACGGCCGTGCCAGCCTGCACGGGAGCTTGGCGGAGCTGACTTCCTTTCAGCATGGCAACCCACAGGGCTGTCACAAAACCACTCCAACCATGGGAGGCAGCAGAAATCTCCTGCTGGATTGAAAAACTCCAGCAGAGCTTTCAAAATCTCCTCAGCAGGAGATCAGGCAGTCGGCTTTCTTGCCAAGCCAATCCAATGTTTGTTTCCACTGGAGCTCATCTTGGGTTGCTTTCCCAGGTCCTTTGATGGGTTTTCATTGCTGCTGGGGCTCTGCCAAGGAGTGCAGGGATGAATGGGTGGCTCAGCGGACCACAATGAACGCTGGAACCTGGCCTTCCCTCCATCCCAGGGATACTGGAGGTTTCTGCTCTGGCAGGCGTGGGTTGAGCTCCTCATGTTTGTGTCTGGCTTCGGTTGGAGTCTGGAAGCAGAAACAGAGCCTAGAGTCACAGAGGTGAGAAAGAGCAGCAGTGGTGGAGGCTAGGTGGTGGTTCATCTCGGTTGGGTACCCCAGAGCTGCTCTTGGACATCTGCTCCTGCTCTTCATCGCTGTTGTGAGTGGAGAATGAGGCTCTTGGCCTTTATCCATTGGCTGTTCCTCACTGCAACTGCATTATCTCCAATGCAACCTGCATTCTGAGGAGCTGCTCCTTTCTCGCCCTGTTCTTTGGGAAGCTAGGTTGGCCCCAGTTTGCCTTTCTTCTCTCCCTGCTGTGAAACCGGTTTAGAAACAGTGGTTGGTGCAGGACTGAGTGCTGCGATGGGAGGTCGTGAGCACTGGAATGGCTCCCATTGGGAAAAGCAATGTGACCTGAGCTACTTGGGAAGTGAGGAGTGCATGGACTATACTGGAGGAGGCTGGGATGTGCTGGCTTGAGATGGGGACCTCCATACTCCTCTGCCCTCTCTGCTTCGTCATCCATTCCCTGTGGAAATGCTTATCTGGACTGAGGCAGACAGGAGCTGTAAGGATGGTTTTCCTGATGCTTTGGCAGCAGCTGCCAGTGCTGTGTGATCCCCTTCACCCAAAAGCCCTGAAGCTGCAGAAGTCGCTGAAAATCCCAGGATCCCCATGGGCGGCAGGGAAGTCAATGAGAGGTACAAGCTTGTGGGAATCAGAAGAGGCTCATGGCAGGCAGAGGAGCCCAAGTGGCCATGCCAGGAGGGACAAAGGGAGCATCCCTGTGCACAAAAACATCCTTCCTCCCAAATCCTGGCAGTGATGTGGGAGCAGTGGCTGGTCCTTCTCCCTCTTCTCCTGCTCCTCACCCCATCGCGGAGCTCTGCAGCCCGTCTGCCTGTCCATCCACATTACTCATCACTCCTGCAGCCCCTGTTTTGGAGCGTGCCCAGAGGTGCCCGCTGATCTCCCACAGGCGGGCTATTTTTAGTCTGCAGTAACACGATGAACTCACGCAGAGATCCCTCTCCGCTGGCTGATGCTTCATTGCCCCCGTCAGGAGTGATGACTTTTGTGGCCAGCGCTGCAGAAGACAAATCCCACCATTGGCTTTGGACACTGTTGGTCGGCTGTGTGTGTTGGCTCTGGGTGTAGCAGCATCTCTCAGAGTGAAACTATCCCTGTTTCCCAGTTGGCGTCTCTCTTGCTTTCCCAATGGTAACAGAGGGGTCAGAGGCAGTGCTGGAGGAGATACTGGATGTGCGTGTCCAAAGCTGGAGCTCATGAAATGCACAGGGATGCAGTTGGTGTCTCCCCTCACCTGAAGGATTCAGGGGAGAAATCTGCACCAAGAGCACGTCTGCAAATCCAAGTGAGGTGCTTTCAGCATGAGTGAGCACGCCTGTGCGGCTGGAGATCATCCCAGGGTTTCACCAAGAGAGATCCACTTCTCCCCCTGCTCCATGTGATGCTGTGGCCTTGCCAGATCCTTCAGAAAAACCCCAGGGCAGCAGGACCAGTGGGGTGGATCCTTCCCCTTATGGGGCTGGTGGATCCCAATCTGTGGATCCCAACTGCTCCTACAGGGTGGACTGGGGCAGGTGGAATGTACAGGGGGGCTTAATTGCCAGAGACTTGGTGAAGCTGTTGGTTTGGAACAGTCTTTCTGGCAGTGCGTCCCTTGTATCCAGTGTCCATTCCAGTGGTGGAGAGGAAGCAGCCGGTAGCTCAATTGCAGCAGCTGCTTTCTCCCCAGGGGTGGCAACCTCAAATTCCCTGGAGTGATTGGCATGGGAAAGCACGGAATTACAGTTGCTCCCACTTGTGTCCCAGTTCCTTGAGCAGGATGCTGTGGGTACTTCTGAGTCTCGTCGTGAGCCGTTTCCACCTCTCTCAGGCAATGAGCGTCTGTTTCTGGCAGCATGATGCTTTGAAAGCTGGATTTGTCAGACGTGTCCCCTGGGCTCCCATGGTCATTGCTCCGTGTGCACTTGTTTGCAAGCTGCTTTTCTCCCGAATGCGTGTTAGCAGCGCGTGATCTCCAGGCGAGGGCATCCATGTTGCTCTCTGCATGCAAGGGAAAGCGAATGTGGGCTCAGGTGGTTGCAGAACTTCCCTTCTGGACTGGGCAGAGCAGGGCAATGCGGCTCTTCAGCCAGAGCTCCCTTCTGTAGAAAACAGTTCCTGGGTCCCTGGCATTGGGAAATCATGGAGCAAGGCTCCTAAAGCCTGGAAATGCTGGAGTGATTGCCGAAGGAGAAGCTGGAACTGAGCCATCTCGAGATAGCAGTGTGAAGTTCCAAGGAGGCCCACAACATCCCTCCTGCTTCCAACACTGACTGCATCCTCTCCACCAGCTAGAAAACCTGCTACGAGGTCGTGGCTGCTGCCCAAGGCATCCTGGAGGGGCCCCACCAGCAGGCTCATGGTCTCTGCCCCACTGGTGCCCCAGGTTGGGGCTGGAATGAGGTTTTGTCTTGCCCCGGATGCACGTGCCCTCCTATGACCGTGCCCAGGACACCATGCCTTCCCCTCATTCTGTCGGGTGCAATTTCCATTGGCAGGCATTAACCACTTGAATTACCTGGGAAGGCCTTTCTCCGCTTGCTACTTTGCCAGCTGCCAGGCCACCTCGATCCCTCTTGGCATCACCAGGATTGGAGTATGTCACCTCCTTGCCTCCACCTGCAGTGAGTAGATGGGTTCCTGGTGCCACTTCGGTGCTGTTGGCTGCCAAACCAGGCTGGTGTCTGACATGGAAACCAAGCAGTGGGGGTCGCGGTGTGGCAGCACCCTGAAAATCACAGCAAACTCTGTCTACATCCCTCCCTCCACTCTGTGCCAGGGCAGCCACACATCACCCGTGGCCGAGCTCTGCATACTCCAGGGCTTTGGATTGTACTCCTGCCAACATCTCCTTGGGAAGGATGGAGCACCTGTGTCCTCGGGCTCTGCAGATGCCAGTGTGGACATATCCTTGCTTGGAGCAGGAGAGAGATGCAATGGATTGGGAGAGGATGGGGAAGACTTGGAGGGTGAGGGTGAATACCCGAGGGTTTCACCATAGCCGTGAGGAAGCCTGAACCCAGATGTGATGGCTTTGCGTGTTGAATGCGCTGCCACGCTGTTCCCTGCAGCCCCTGGCAATGTTTTAAGTGGCAGATATGCCAGGATCGCCCTGTTTGTGGGGTGCTGTGTGGCTCCAAGAGGGGCTGTGCCATCCCCTCCACGGATGCTCTGGGCTTTCCTACTGGGAGCACCCAAACCCAGACCAGGAGGGGAGGTTTGGAGGCTGGTGCTGCAAAGAGTAGAAGTATGGATTTCTCCTTTGGTTAATGGCTTTTCCCAAAGTGGTGAGCGGCTGTAAATCCCCTCCAAGGTTGCTGAGCCAATGCACAGGCTCAGTGTGCCACTCTGAAAACTCCAAAAGCTGCAACGGTGCAGCTGTGACCGCTCTCACCTGCACATCAGCAATCTGTGTGAGCACCATCCAGAATCACTCAGTGCTGGGACATCTTGTTCCTGGCACCGCGAGGGCTGCTCGTGTTCAAAGCTGCAGCTTTGCACCCTCCTCTCCTTTCACTGATGGGTGGGGAGGCTGCGAATCCCCCGTTGTCAGCATAGGAAAGCAGAGCTTTGTTCTGCTGCCATTCCTAGTGCTCTCCTGGCGCAGCTGCTCCCTATCTGGTATCCACTGGCTTGGCAGTGTAGGCAGCTGGAGGAGCAATAAGGCACCACTTATCACACTCAAAGCATCTGCCAACTCCACACGGAGGCCGTTCGATCAGTTGGTGAACGCTGTCCTGCTCTAGACAGGAGTACAGCTCACGCCCAGCTCCCTGGGGCACATCGGTGGCTGCCCCAGGTTACACCAACTGGGGCTGCAGAGCACTGGAATACAGAGCCTGTTTACACAGAGGCTCCAGAGCAGGACAGTGCTCACCGATTGATCAAACAGCCTCTGCGCAGAGCTGGTAAGTGCTTTGAGCTTGATAAGTGGTGCCTTAGCGCTCCTCCAGCTGCCCACGCTGCCAGGCCAGCGGATACCAGACACGGAGCAGCAGCGCTGGGGGAGCACTGGGAATGCCTGGGCCCAGGGACTCAGTACTGTGACCGTGCTCTGCCCAAGGCATCAAGGTCCTCAGAATCCTGGAGGCATTTTCTGGATGAGTTTCAGGCGACAAGGAGGGACTCAGCACGCATTGTGGTAGGATGGGCCATGCTCTTGCAGGACAACGTCAAGGCCTTGCCTGTAGGCACATCATCACTAACTGCTGCCACATGCGGGCGCTGGTTGTGGGACTTGGGCAGGAGCACGTCAGTGGGTGTTGTCGTGTTGAGCTCAATGCTCATCCCATGGGGTCATCAACAAGTGATGCAGCTTCCCACCGGACCCTCAAACACATCCTGGCTGGCTCCTTTTCCCTTGACATCACCCAGACTAAAGGTTTCCCTGCTGCTTTTTCCATGCCCCAGCATCCAAAGCCCCTTTTATAGCCCTCCTGGCCCTTGGAGAGCAGAGATTGGGCAGTCAGGGACAGTCATCCACCCTCTGAGCATCCATCCTGGTACAATTTAATGGAACGACCCTGTCTCCCTCTGACCCTGCTGGGGATGCGTGGCCAGGTTGTGGTGCGTGTGGAGCTTCCTCTGTGCGGAGACACCAGGAGCTGCACCAGCTCTGAGATGGACCTGTCGCTGGCCAACGGCAACAAGGGCAGCGCTGCTGGGATAACAGACTGAGGAAAGGGGAGAAGTGTTGTGTGGCAGCTGGGAGAGAGGAGAGAGAGCATGGGAGAGAGACACCCAGCTCAGGGAAGGAGGAGACAGAAGAGGTACTCCAGGCACTGGAGCAGAGGTTCTTCTGCATCCCATGGGGAAGGCTGTGATGAGGTCACAGGAGGAGCCCGTATCCACCTGCAGCCCATGGAGGACCCCACGCTGGATTAGGGGAATGTGCCTGAAGGAAGCTGCAGCCTATAGACAACCTGCAGCTGGAGAAGTTCATGGAAGGAGCATCCCAAAGGTGATGCAGCTGGAGGAGAAATTCATGGATGAAGGACCATGAAAGCCTTCAGGTACCAGAGTCTTGATGGTTCCCTGGAGCAGGATCAATGCAAGCTGGATCCCTGCTATTGCTCACAGGTGGGATGTAGGGCTACACCAACCATGGATCTGAGCTGGATCACAGACCTGCAGGAGAACGGCCTCTCTGGGGGGGGGGAAATGTGCCCCATGCCCCCCCAGGCACCATTAAAGCATGTGAAGGGGCACCTGGGGCACGTTTTCCCCCTATGTGCTGGCTCCTGATGCCCACGGCCCCAACCAAGGGGTTGTGGGTGGGGTGCTGAGCAGTCTGCACCCAGGTTTGGGTGTCATCTGTTCCTTAAGAGCATCCAAGGTGTCACCTTCCTCTGAAACCAGGAGTTATCCGAGTGGGATTCTTCCTCCTCTGCAAGAGCATCTCCAGCCTCAGGGCTGTAAGGGCATTGCCTCCTCACCACCTGCCCTCGCTCTGCTCATCATCCCACTGCAGGAGGGTGAAAAAAGCTGCTTAGATTCCATCCCAGGGTTTAAATTGTCTTGGGTTCTTGCAGGAGGATTAAGAGGGGATTTGGCATGATTGGTTACAGTGGGAGGGCAGAGGGACCAGCTCCTCTGTGCCCCATGGTCAGGAGGGATGGGCTGGTCCCCGGGATGGCGTCTGGTCTGGGGCTTCTTGGTCCTTCTGTAGCCCCTGGGAGCATCTCGCGGCAGCACTGTGGAGGTGTCCTGGGCTGGGGTTGGGGTGCAGGGTGCAGCCAGCATCTTCCCCAGGGTTTATGGAAAGGGGGATGCGCTCCTGCCTGCCCCAAAAAGGTGCATTAGGAGGAGCAGAGGTGGAAGACCACCCTCTGCTTGCCCTCCCTGAGATGCCTGGGGTCAGCATCCCCCTCTTTCCCATCCGTCTCTCCCAGCAGTTGGCTTTGTCACTCATTCCTGTCCTCTGTCGTATGCAATATCACATCCTGGCCATGTCTGTGTTACGGCAGGTCCCTAACACCTTCCTCCAGGGGCAGGATGCGGCCTCTCCTGCTGACCAGGATGAGTTGGCTGCAGGTCTTGGCTTTGTGTCTGCACTGTGTCTTCCCACTGGAGCATCCAACATTGTCCTGGAGGAGGAGGAAGGGAAGACCCACATTTCAGTTCTCCTGAAGGAGACCCCCATGCCAGCCCTAGGCTCTGTATATTATCCCCCCTGCAGCTGGAACGGCACAGCAGAGATATGGACTGAGATTTATAAAGGTGCTTCAGGCCCAGCTGCTCCAGGCTTCCACGGCTCCATCAGTCTCCCAGGACTGCCTCGCTGTGCTCATCAGCCCTTGCAAACGAGGTTCCTATCTCCTGGGTTTTACCTGGCACTGAGCAATGGACTCTGTTCCCAGTCCAATTAGTTTGGCAGCAATCGGAACGGGGAGGACACCTCCACAAAACTGAGTGATGCTGAGCAAGATACCCCCCACCCTGAAGGGGAGAGGCCGATGTCCACGTCCTCAACATGGGTGGAAGCCAGGCTGCTTCTTCTCCAGAGCTGGCATGGAAAAGCTGAAACCAGCAGGTTTTCCCAATGCCTGATGTCTTGGCTCCACACTGGGAGAAGATGCAGTCCTGGGGATGGTCCTCCACGTGGAGACATAGGCTGATGGGTACCCACATGGTGCAAGGAGTGACCCAGGGTTGGGTGTTCCTGCAGGATGTGGATGCCAGTGTGGGGATGTTGGGCTCCGTTTGCCATCTAGTGGCAATGATGGCCTTTTCCAGAAGGCCAAGGGACTCGGGGGCCATCGCCTTGCTGGGGGTTCTGCTGCTCTACACTGGGGGGTCTGTGTCTCCCCACGGGGATCACGGCTCTTGCTTCCCCAGGATCACATGCTCTACCACACCAAATCCCCATGGAGCCAATGTGGATCCTCAGGCCCTCCTAAAACCTTGCAGCCCATTGAGGGTCACCGGGTTAAGCATCTCCATGAGAACGGGGAAGACTGTGGAGCAGCTGAAGGAGGAGAGGTTGGGTGGACACTGGCTGGAGTTGTGCCAAGAGAGGGCATGGTCTGGGGGTCTCCAGCTCCTGTCTTGGTGCCCCTCCAGTCCATGGTCTTGCCTCTCCCAAGACCCTTTATTCACCTTCCTCTGGCCCTAGAACCGAACCATTCCTTTTACCTGACTCCAGGAGTGGATCTTCCTTTTCCTCCTGCACACAGGGAAGGGTGGGATCACACCTGGTCCCTCTGACCCTCTCCCCTCACCTTGCAGGTATGCTGGTGGTGAACGTCACCTGGAGGAACAAGACTTACGTAGGGACACTGCTGGACTGCACGCAGCACGACTGGGCGCCTCCCCGGTAAGTGAGCGGTTGTTCTGGCCATGCCATCTCAGCTCCTTCACCCAAGCACAGCCCCAGCTGTGTGCAGCCCCCACGGCCCCCAGCACGCTCTGCCCTGAGGTCAGCATCTCCTCCTCAGCACCAACCAAAATGCTCACATGGCCCCGTGCCCCTGTGGTTGCAGCCCTGGAGCCTGGAGTTGGTTGAGCCAATGGAGCTCTTGCGAATCCCTCTTTACTGGAGCAGAGGGGGGACAAAGCTGTGTGATCGACAGCGAGGGGGTCCCCCGGGTGTAGCCTAGCATGGCATTCTCTTCATTAAAACCTCCTTGTTTTCCTCCCACAGGTTTTGCGACTCTCCAACCAGTGACCTGGAGATGCGCAACGGCCGGGGCAGGGGCAAGCGCATGCGCCCCAACAGCAACACGCCGGTCAATGAGACTGCCACCGCCTCAGACAGCAAAGGGACCAGCAGCAGCAGCAAGACTCGGGCAGGAGCCAACAGCAAGGGGCGTCGGGGCAGCCAGAACTCCTCGGACCACCGCACGCCACCTGGCACAGCAGAGGACGTGAAGGCCAGTCCCTCCTCTGTCACCAAGCGTAAGAGCAAACCCCTCTCTGACATGGAGCTGAACTCCAGCTCGGAGGACTCCAAGGGCAGCAAACGCATCCGCACGAACTCAATGGGCTCGGCAGCTGTGCCCCCCACCACGGTCAAGGTGGAGCCGGCTGTCCTTGATCGGAACTGCCCTTCTCCCATCCTCATCGACTGTCCCCACCCCAACTGCAACAAGAAGTACAAGCACATCAATGGGCTGAAGTACCACCAGGCCCATGCTCACACCGACGACGACAGCAAGCTGGAGGCAGACGTGGACAGTGAGTATGGCGAGGAGCCCTCCCTGCACGCAGACATTGGGAGCTGCAATGGTGCTGCTGCCGCTCAGAAGGGCTCGCTCTCGCCAGCCCGCTCGGCCACCCCCAAGGTGCGCCTGATGGAGCCCCACAGCCCCTCTCCATCCAGCAAGTTCAGCGCCAAGGCACCCTGCAAGAAGAAGCTGGTTGGGGAAGGAGACACGGACCCAGGTGCCCTGTCCAACGATGGTTCTGAGGACGGTCCCTCAGTGGCCGATGAGACGAGCAACGATGGCTTTGACTCTCTGGAGAAGCGATGCATTGACAAGGACAAGTCCAAGAAGGCATCTGGTGCTAAGCCGGAGAAGATCCCTTCCAAAAGCCTGAAGTCCGCCAGGCCCATTGCGCCGGCCATCCCACCACAGCCCATTTACACCTTCCAGACGGCCACCCTCGCCGCAGCAAGCCCCGGCTCCTCCGCTGGCCTTGCCACCACTGTTGTCCAGACCATGCCCAGCAGCCCGCAGCTCAAACCCATCCAGCCCAAGCCCACAGTGATGGGCGAGCCCTTCACGGTCAACCCCGCCCTCACCCCTTCCAAGGAGAAAAAGAAGAAGGACAAGAAGAAGAAGGAGCCCAAGGAGGCAGAAAACCCTCTGACTCCCGGCAAAGCCTGCAGAGCAGAGGAAGGGAAGAGTCCTTTCCGGGGAGAATCCAGTGACATAGGGACGAAAGGTGAGGGGCTGCTGAATGGCTCCTCTGACCCCCACCAGAGTCGGCTTGCTAGCATCAAGGCTGAGGCGGATAAGATCTACAGCTTCACCGACAACGCGCCAAGCCCCTCCATCGGTGGTGCCAGCAGGCTGGAGAATGCCAACCCGGCCCAGCCCATGACCCCACTGCACGTCGTCACCCAAAATGGCGCAGAGGCCAGCTCCGTCAAGACCAACAGCCCAGCCTACTCAGACATCTCTGATGCCGGGGAGGATGGGGAGGGCAAGCTGGAGAGCGTGAAGGCAAAGGATCCTGAGCAGTTGGTCAAGGAAGGTGCCAAAAAAGCTCTTTTCCCCCCGCAGCCACAGAGTAAAGAGTCTCCCTATTACCAAGGCTTTGACACCTACTACTCCCCTGGGTACCCCCAGGCAAGTCCAGGGCCCCTGAACCCCAGCAGTCAGGCCCCGGCTGAGGCACAGGCCTTGAAGCTGAAGAAGGATGAGGAGCAGGAGAACCCCGAGGTGAAGGTGAAGAGCGAGGGCTGTGAGGAGAAGAAGTCAGAGCTCAGCGGTTCCAGCCAGCAGCCCTCGGTCATCCAGCAGCGTCCCAACATGTACATGCAGTCCCTCTACTACAACCAGTATGCCTATGTGCCGCCCTACGGCTACAACGAGCAGGGCTACCATGCTCACCTCCTGAGCACCAACCCTGCCTACCGCCAGCAGTACGAGGAGCAGCAGAAGCAGCGGCAGAGCCTGGAGCAGCAGCAGCAGCAGCGAGGGCTGGAGAAGAAAGCAGAACTGGGCTTGAAGGAGCGGGAGGCGGCACTCAAAGAGGAGTGGAAGCAAAAGCCACCCATGCCCCCAACACTCACCAAAGCGCCGAGCCTCACGGACCTTGTGAAGTCAGGGCTGAGCAAGGCCAAGGAGCAGGGAGGGCCCGACATGGCCAAATCTGTCATCATCCCCAAGCTGGAGGACTCGTCCAAGCTGTCCAGCAGCCAGGGTGCCGAGGGGCTGAAGGTGAAGCTGAGCGAGGCCAGCCACCTCGGGAAGGAGACCACTGAGACAAAAGCTGGCTCTGAGTGTGGCCGGCAAACAGAGGTGGACCCCGTGCTCTGGTACAGACAGGTAATGCATGCCCGCTGCCCAGCAGTGGGCTTTCTCCTGGAGGAGAGCCCCATGACTGCTGCAGGGATTTGCCAGGGCCACCACAGCAGAGAACGTACATTGATGGGACCCCATAAGGTTCCTTTGGGGCTGGGAGGCCACGGATGGGCCAAGGAGGGCCTGGGGAAGGGGAACAGGGTTTCTGATCTCCTCCTAATCCAGCCTGGTTTTCGGGCAGGTGGGGCTGAGAGGAGGTTGCCACTCTGATAGTTGGCTGGTTCTTGCAGGAAGCGGAGCCCCGGATGTGGACCTATGTGTACCCAGCAAAGTACTCGGACATCAAGACAGAAGATGAGCGGTGGAAAGAGGAGAGGGACCGAAAGCTGAAGGAAGAAAGAAACCGAAGTAAAGAAGCTGCATCCAAGGAGGATGGGAAGGAGAGCACAAGCTCCGAGTGCAAGCTGACCCCCACCGAGGAGGCTCGCCTGGTGGGGAAGGACCCCAGACCAAGTGTCCACGTCCCCGTGTCGTCACCCCTCACACAGCACCAGTCTTACATCCCCTACATGCACGGCTACTCGTACAGCCAGTCGTACGACCCCAACCACCCCAGCTACCGCGCCATGCCCACTGTCATGATGCAGAACTACCCAGGTAGGCAGCTGGGGGTTTCTTAGGGACGTCCCTTCCCAGGCTTCCCTGGGATGCCCATGGGACATGCACTCACTCCTGGAGACACACGTACAGAGCCGCGTGCTCCAGCTTTGCTGCGCGAAGCCAACTCGTGCCCTGACTGCTGTCTCTTTCTCCCAGGATCATACCTACCCTCCAGTTACTCCTTCTCTCCGTATGGGAGCAAGGCATCTGGCAGCGACGACAGCGACAAGTCCCGAGCCAGCCCCAGTGTCAGCTGTAAATCCAGCTCGGAGTCCAAGGCTCTGGACATCCTGCAGCAGCATGCCAGCCATTACAAGAGCAAATCGCCCACGGTGAGAGTTGGGAAGGTGCTGGGTTTGCCCAGCTCTTTGCACGAGCTTTGAGTCCCTGGATCCTGTGACCAGCCCGAAGCCTGAGTGTCTTCTGCAATTCCTGCCTGCTGTGAGAGACCTGGAGCCTAGGAGTCATCCCACACCACAGTGCCATTGGGCTGCACAAGCAAAACCTACATGCAAGGCTGGCCTGGAGGAGCCACCAGGGCTTTTCCAGGCCCTGCAGTGACTGGGTGACGCTTGTCCTCAGCCCTGGTGCTGGTGGGTGGGATGCAGGGGTCATCTCCATCCTGGGGCAGCATGAGGTCAGGAGCAACCCCTGGGCTGTGCTGGGATGATATAGTAGCAGGGAGGGAGCTGCCTGAAATGGGTCCATTGTTGGCCCTGTGGCTTTTGCGCTGATCACTGGCCATCCTGTCATCTCCTAGTGGTCATGGGAAGTGTTTGGGCAAAGGAGGGGGAATCATCCTGATGGAGCAGCCTTGAGTGCCCAGCATGGGTCTGATGCTGCCCTGCCCTGGTGTAGCGTCCTTCAGCGCGTGTCTGCTTTCTCCTGTCCAGATAAATGAGAAGACATCTCAGGAGCGGGACCGCAGTGGCTGCGGGGTGGTGGGAGGTGGCGGGAGCTGTAGCAGCGTTGGAGGAGCCGGTGGGGGAGAGCGCAGCACCGACCGGCCCCGCACCTCCCCTTCTCAGCGCCTGCTCTCAACGCATCACCACCACCACCATCTTGGGTACTCGCTGCTGCCGGCGCAGTACAACCTGCCCTATGCAACAGGTGAGAGCCTCGCCTCGAGCCAGAGCCAGAGCCACCTGGGCCTTTGTGTGGAGCTTTGCTTTGGCCAAATCTGGCACTTACCAGCTTTCTGATGCCCATCCTGTGCTGCTGGCTCCTAACCCTGCTTCTCCTCCACAGGTCTCTCCTCCACAGCCATCGTTGCCAGCCAGCAAGGCTCTGCCCCCTCCCTCTACCCACCTCCGCGGAGGTGAGAACGGTAAGGCTCTGCTCCCACAGCACTGCGGAGCTGGAGGTGGCCACAATGAGGGTGCTAAGGGTCTGGCCAGAAACGAGAGCTGACTTGCGCTTGGGTCATGCAGGAGGTGAGGCGCCGGGATACCTGGGCTGGACGAGACGTGTGGCTGGCTCACGTGGGGAAGCGCCGGAGACTCCGTTAGACATCAGTTGAATGGTGTCACTTGTTCCGCTCAGTGTTCCTGCTGGGAGCCGAGGCAGACTGTGTCTTCTCCCCTCACGCCAGACACATACTGACTCCTCTGCACACACTCCCCTTGGCCAGCTGGTACCTGTGGAAATATTTATTCTCCTGGGCACCGGTGCTCAGGTTGGGGGTGATAGCCTGCCCGGTGCATATGAAGAGGAAGCGGAAGCACTGAGGTTTCTCGATGGATTTGAGACCCCGCGAGTCTCTGCGAGCCGTTGCTCTAGGCTGGGGCCGAGTGTCATGGGACTGGGCACTGCCTTTGCCTGCTCCTCACCACATGGAGCCGCGGTCTCAGGAAAGGAAGGGTTGGTTCAAGCGGGCACTGGAAGTGGGGGGGTCAGCCTGGCAGCCATGGGGCATAGGGAGGTGCTGGCGGTGGGGCACAGCCCTCCAGTCCCACAGCGCATCCTGTGCCCCACAATGCCTACCGCTCTGTGCCCACCTGGGTGAGAGCTGCCAGTGTGTGGCTGTTGGTGCTGGGGAGCTGGCTGCGGCCAGCCCTGGCACAGCCACCTGTGCCTGGGGCATGGGGGCTTGGTGGGTCTGGGGGCTGCGCCGTTGCCCCATGGCTACCAGGGCTCCTCTGCACAGGGGCCAGAGCTGCCAGAGGCTCCTGCCCACAGCTTTCAGGGTGGCTTCGAGCTACTTGCAAACCCTGGCCTCCCCTCTGACCCAGCGAGTGCTCGAGAGCCCCTCGGTGTGGGGGCTCTGCCCACGGCCCTCCTTGTGTCCATCTTCCCCGGGCAGAGCCCAGCGAGGAACAAGCACACTTAGGCTCTGCCAGAGGCCATTCCAACCCTGCTTCAGCCTCATGCCAAGGCACCAGGCCCTGGAGGAAGCCGGTTCCTGCTCCCGGCTGCTCCCAGGACAGGGGCTTTCTGGTCCTCTGCTCCCCAGAGCCGCTGCTCTACCTCGGCCCCACAGCCGCCCCGCGCTCCCCGTGTGCCGGCGCTCTCGCGTGTGTGTCCGTCTGCGTCGCACCGGCTCAGGTGCCGCTGTACCGGGATGCTCTGCCCGCTGGGCTCTGTACATACTGTAAAAAGCGATTGTTTGAAAGCTGTTGTTTTGGGTTTTGTTTTCTTCCCTCCCTGCCCCGTTCCCCTCCATGCCAGTTGACCCAGTTGGAAAGGAGGCACCCACTGGTCTTGGCCCCGGTTCGAGTGCCGGCAGCTCGGCCGCCCAGCCCACTTGTGGTGTTCCACTCATCTTCCTTCCACTCTTCGTTGTCTTTGCCAGGAGCTGGAGCCAGGAGCCTGGCCCACTCCACAGGGACAGGGTCAATGCTGAGGATCCCCCGTGCAGCCACCAGGCTGGGGACACCAGGGTGACAGGGGCAGCCTTGCGTCTCAGTGGGAAGCAGAGGCCTGGCCCAGCACTGCCTGGTGCCTGGCACAGCCGAGCCCACTGGTGGCTCGAGGGGTGTGGAGGAGGGCGGGCAAGGTGAGGGGTGCGCAGGCTTTGCTGAGGGGTTCTAGGGGCTGTTCCCAGTTGGGTCCCAGTTGAGTCTCTCTGTAGGTGTTAACTGAAACAATGGTTTATGCGGACTAGGTTTGAGGTTTGATGCTGTCCTGGGCTGTGCTGCCCACGGGGCGGCTCCCGAGCCATGGGGTGCAGCTCCCGAGCCGTGGGGTTCCTGTCAGCGGGCCCCCTTCCCCAGCGTAGGCGGCCGGTCGGGCGTCAGACCCTCGGTGTTTATAGCTCTTGTTTCCGTTGCTGTGTTGGGTTTCATTTCAGTCTTCCTGCCCTCTGTAAAGTGTACATTATTACCGAGTTCCTTGTTTTTTTTATATATATATATAT
>VWPV01034969.1:0-10200 GCA_013389885.1 Geococcyx californianus
ATCAAACACTGGAACAGGCTTCTGAGAAAGGTGGTCAATGCCCTTAATGACATGCTTCAACTTCTTATCAGGCCTGAAGTAGTCAGGCAGTTGGACTAAATGATCATAGTAGGTCATTTCCAACCGAAAAGAAATCTATTCTATTCCAAGGCAAAAAATCTGTTTGTTGCAACAATACTGATTGAAGCTAGGGATGAAAGGTTGTATTTGAAAAGCAGCATTTTCTTTAAAGAAAAAGACTGCCCTAAAACTTCACTTGGAAAGAAACCATAACAAACTTTCTCTGAAGTCCTGCTTTATTGATCTACAATCTAAAGTTCCTACACAAAAATTACCCACAGAATACATAGAACAGCTGTAAGCCATTTGTATCTCATTCAGACTTTACATTCTGATCTTTAAATCTACATTTAGAACACCCGCAACTTCTCTTTGAACTTTCAATACTACTGTTTGTTGCATTGGTTTTTTGTTTTCTTTTGGTTTTTTTTTCAAATATTGCAAGATTAAAATAGATCTTTAAATCTCAGGCAGAGATCTGAATTCCAGGAGGATAGTCTATTTACACACGCTCCTCCTGGTGTCCCCTTCAGCAGCCTTTAGTTCACAGTCGTAAAGAAATATCATGCTACAAATTGCCAGTAGCTGAAGTCCCTTAGTCCCTATCACTCTTGTACACAAAGCACATGAAATGCTTTGAAATTCTTCAGGAATGTAGCCACTGATATTCCAATATCTTGTATTTTTGTAAAGCCACATTGAGACATCATAAGAATTGAAGAATTGCTGTTTGACAACTGTGTATGGAATCCAGCTACATAAAAAATGCTGCTCTGTGGGTTTTTTTAGTCTGGACCAAACAGACTGTAGAGTATTAAGCTGGCCTTCCAGCCCTCCAATGGAAAGCATCCCAAATCCTTGTGGTCCACTGCAGCCATAAGTAGTTCTGTAGGTTTTCAGCTAGAAGCAAAACGTATGATCAGGAAGCCCAAAAGACTGGCCTGGTAGGTGAGGGGAGAGCAGTGGATATTGTGGATATTGTATACCTGGACCTCAGTAATGCCTTTGACACAGGCTGTTGATATATAGGTTGAATGAGTAGACGGTGAAATGGACTGAAATCTGGCTGAACAACAAGGTCCAAAGAATGGTGATCAGTGGCACAAAGTCTAGCTGGAGTCCAGTGACTAGTGGTGTACACTCAGGGTCAATACTGGGTCCAGCCCTGTTTAACATCCTCATTAATGATCTGGATGATGAGGAAAGAGTGTACCCTCAGCCAGTTTGAAGAAGACATCAAACTGGGAGGAGTGGCTGGGATATTAGTAAATGGTACTGCCATCCAGAGGGCCCTTTACAGACAAAACAAGTGGAGAATTGCTCCTCCTGGGGAGGAGTCACCTCACCTACCAGCACATGCTAGGTGACACTCAGCTGAAAAGCAGCTTGGCAGAAATGGACCTGGGTATCCTGATAGATATCAACACAAATATGAGTTGGGAACATGACCTTGCTGCAAAGAAGCTGAATAGCATCCTAGGCTGCATTAAGCATAGCATTGTCAGCAGGTCAAGGAGGTAATTGGTCCCCTCTCCTCGGCATGCGTGAGGCCCCATCTGGAGTCCTGGGATCACCAGTACAAGAGAGACAGGGACATGCTGGAGACAGTCCAGCCACAAAGATGAAGGGAATGGAGCACTCGTGTATGAGGAAAGTTCTAGTGAGCTGGGACTGTTCAGCCTCAACAACAGAAAGCTCAAGAGAGATCTTATCAATGTGCATAAATAGCTGAAGAGAGGCTGCAAAGAGGACAGAGCCAGGCTCTTTTAAGTGGTGCCCAGTAAAAGGAAAAGAGGCAATGGGCACAGACTGAAACATGGGTGCTTCCATCTTAACATCAGGAAATACTTTCTCCACTGTGAAGGAGACTGAACACGTGGCACAGGTTGCCCAGAAAGGTCGTGGAGTCTCCCTCTTTCATAAATTCAAAAGCTGTCTGGATATGGTCCTGGGCAACTAGTTCTGTGTGGCTCCAGTTAAGTGTGGCGTGGGGCTGGACAAGACAATATCCAGAGGTCCCTTCCAACTTTAACTGTTGTGCAATTTTGTGATTCTGTCCTTACAAGTAAAGGCTAATCCTTCCATTTCAGTCATTGCCAAAAGTCTTTTGGTAACTCTTTCAAAATTACTTCTAACAACAAAACCCACATAGGCTAATTCTTGTTGTCCAGGAATAGAACAGAGACACAACACTGAGACTGAAGCGCCTGTGATTACAGATGGAACTAAATTCACTACAACTGGATCACACAAGGAATGACAAACACAGACACAGGCACTTTTAAAAAGAAAAATGTGTCCTTTCTGAGTTTTTGCCTAGAACTATTAATCTCACAGAATATCCTCAATCTCTTAGTCCAAAAGGAACAAGCACTCTGTACCATGCAATGAGCCCAGAAATTCAGAACGTAACAGCTCAGAGCCTGTGTTCCTAGCAGCAGTGTTCGTGTCTTGGATTTGGGAAGATGGCCCAGCACAGAAACGTGTTTGTCTTGCATGTTTTCCTGTGAAGCAAAAGAAGGGACACGTGAAAGAGTGGTGCAAGCATATGTTCTTGCTCACTGGGGGCCAAGCGAGCACAGTTCATATACTGGTTGAAAGGAAAGGGGTGGAAACAGGACAAAGGTCCACCACCCTGCCCAGTTCCCTTATTAGCATTTGCACTGCAGTATTAGGCCTTTTCAGAATAAGGCCATGTGGAACACTTTGAGTTACAGTCTCCCAGTAAATGGTCTAATAAGCACATCCTGTTTCAGAAGGGGCAAGTCTTGCCTGACTCCAGTTACTGAGGTACTTTCTTCAAACGATTTGCATTTGCTTACTGCAAGGGTATACACATGACACTCTTCCAGAAGACTATCACTGTCCCCCCCTTAACCTCCATGTGTCCAACTGCTTCACACCCCTTCCTGATAGCCGGTTTCTTCTTGGTTCCCTCTGTGTCCAAGAGTTTCAAAATCTGGATGGTTCACAGATCCAAGATCGTTCCAAGCTATGCAATACACTGCAAGTCAGGCATGTTAGTAACTGAACAGCCTACCGCATCACTTCAAACAGTCACTAAGACTCCACAGGCTCAGGTAATAACTGAATATCTTTGCATTCATAAGTCTGTGATAGTCCCCTGATGATGTGACCAACAGATGCAGAAAAATGCATTTCTAGCTGCATTTTAGGTGAACTATAGCAACATGAGATACATGGAAAAAAAGTGCAGCTTGCTGCCTTTATGTGTGGCCTTGTCCAAGCCATTCATGCAGGATCATACCACCAGTGTCCACAGAGCCATATGTGAATGGGAACTACATGCAGGGAGGAAGACTGCTTCAGACTAGAATCAATTGTAATGAGTGGCAGTTTGACACCTTGCCGCAATGGATTCAACATGAAAATAAGATACAGAGTTACATTTGTAATTTAGGATTTCTAGAAACTATATACTTTGATATAAATAACTCAAATATTGCTTAGACATTTTTAAAATATTTTCTCAGTGCACCCTGAAATACCAGCTGCAAGATTGTTAAATACACCTGCCTTGCTCTCACTTGTAAGAGCAAATATAACTTGGACCTTCCATATACAGAAATAAGACAAACATCATCTCATGTTTACTGAAAGTTTTTGATTATATACAGATATTAATAATGTTCCATGGAGCCTAAGCACTTTTATGCAAGACCTTATAAGTTCAAAGAACATTTCCAGTCTATTGCAATGTTAGAAAGGTACTTATTTCTTACCTAATGGCAGGAAAGGATTCAAAGCAAATGCGTTTAGTCCTTATGCTTAGCCAGCAGCCAGGTCTCTGCACCAAAACCTTCTGAGGTGGATCCCATAGAAACAAAGGGGGGGTTTTGCTTATACAAGTGTAGAATTCACACAGTCATTATTTTCAGACCTTGTAAATCAAATCAGCAACTATGGAGCAAATAGTTTCCTGCCTGATTGCTGCTCCCACACATTTACATGCTTCTGCACTGGATCAGCACTGCCTGTTTGGAACTAAACTATTTTCTACAGCATTACATACGTCCTGTGGAAATGGATCTTGCAACTTGCAGTGTCTTCTGCATTGAATATCCAGAACAGCTACACAGTTCTGCTTCTACTGCACAGAGGGAGTGCAAAATGCTGAATAATAGTTATTGTTTAAAGGACAAGTATACTAGAATGCCAGTTTTTAAATACTAAGAACTCCCTGCAGTGGAGTATGATACAGTTGCTCTTTGAACAGCTTACCAAGTTCTTCACCTGCCAAGCCAGGCAGGGAAATGTTTAGGTTCAAGTAAGTGTAATAGAGAAAATACACAAAGTATTTTTTCACACAGATACTTTTCCCTCATCTATTACTATTTTCATGGATTTAAACACCGTCTAATGCCGGCCAGAGCAGTCACTCAGGAAGACTTCAGCTCATTCTTTTAGATCCTCAGTTCACAACTGCTTTGGCTGTTGAGTGGATGTTAAGCCAAGTCCTGCAATTACTGTTACACAAATACAGTAGCTGCCAAGTTCTTCCAGTATATAGTCACATGGTGTTCAACATCTCCCAGGCCAGCACTAAAGATGAAAGCCAGTTATTTCTTATCATCCATACTGGAGGAACTCAGCTGCCTCTGCCATGAACTCTAACATAGCCTGCTTTCTCTTGGTTGAAGATAAGCATGACTGTTAAAGCCCTCAAACCTGCCTATTTGTACTAACAAAATACAAAAATCCACTCATCAATTTGAATTCAAAGACATTTAGCAATGTTTACTCTCCCTTGGACATCTGTTATAAAGGTCAGTCAACTCACTATTAAAGATGCATAGCGATTTGGGTTTGTCTGCTTCAACTAATTGATATTTCTACCTCCACACATGAACGCTTCCTGAAACATTACATCTCTGTGGTTATTTTTACAACCTCTGCCTGGAATAATACAACCATGCCTATCATTGCTTTTAATCGCCATCATCTTTACTCCTTGAATTGCCTAGTCTATCCATCATTTTTTTTCCTGGGAATTTCAAATAATCAGTCTGTCATTATTCATATTTTCCATTTGTCCTTTACAAGTAACCACTGCAAACAGACACCTTCCTGAAACTCCTCTTCCCATTCCAGAAACTCTATCAAGTTTAACACACAACTGGGCTCTTTCAGTCAACTCTTTATTGACGACCAGCCACAAAAGTCATAAAATTGCTCACTGAATTTGTTGAAAACCATACTTCTCACTTCTCATCTAACAGTTAAAGGAAAAAGCACTCTGTCATTGCCAACAAAAGTAAACAGAGGTGCTGGAATGGAACACAAGCATTTAGCAAACACTATTGGATTGTTAAACACTATAGTATTTCTATGATAACAGATCTATATGGCAACTAGATATTTTTTCACTCCTAAGGTATTTACCAGCTTAAGTTATGCTACTCACAGGGTGTGGGGTGGTGCCATCCCCTTGCTGTTTTTTTAACATTTCTATCAACTTTTCTGAATGTCAGACCTCTAGTTTTCTTAATACCATCTTTACTGTCTCCTCTACTATATCCTTCTCATAGAATTTTATTTCCACTTGCTTTACTTGGCACTGAACTACAGACACACTGTTAACTAAATTTCTCTTTTTTTTCTCATCAGTGAATGACAGTTGTAGGAAAGAAGTAACTCCCTGCCTGCCCACTACGACCACTGCTTACTAGATTCACTTGTTAGGCTTTACATTTCATGACTTTGAATTAAGAGAGATTTAATTTCCACTACTGGGAGTAAATAATAGAAAAAAAAGGCAGCCCACGTATGTTGTGAGTGGGAGCAGGTACACTTACCTTTTGAGGTGTAGGGATGATTGTATTTCTCAGACTTATTAGCCTTCCTGCTTGTCACATTTAGTTCTTTCAAAATCAGAGAGAAAGCGATTATGACCTGAGTGTTCTGTATCTTTTTGTAAAAAAATTGTAAGCTACTCATTCAGAACAAGTTTTAGAACCTGCAACAAGGGCTTGGGAGCTGCACACAGGTTTATGAACACACAAGGTAGCAGGTTACCTAGCAGTAGATGTAGTTTCTGCTTTAAAAATTGCTTTAGTACAGTCTAAAATTGAAAGATAATAAAAAATCATGACCTATTTAAAAAAAAAAAAAAATAGCAGTTGCACTTGGAAGCATTTTGCCCTGAGCAATTATCTTCTCTTAAGTATGAAGTTGCTAAAAGTATTTGCCTAAGAGTAGATAAATGGTATCAACATTGGCAATTGAAAGAAGACTGAATACGCTAAGACTGTAATATAGTGAGTCTCTAACATTAATGATTCAGAAGTTGCTTCCAGCCAGGAACTACACCTAAAATGAAAGAAAATGTAATAAATTCTAGACTTTCCATCTTATACTATCACCATCACAAGCTAATTTATTTAGAATTCCACCTAGACAGGATATAATTTATCAAGTTGTCACGGAAATGTGTCACCACTCAATGCAATCATGCTTATATATATAACATGTACACAGAAATTATTTAAATTGATAACATTCAGCACATGCTTAGAATTCCTTTAATGTGACTATTACATTGTAAAAATTTCTTCGTTTTGTAAATTGGCATTAATTTCCAATATAAGAAAAAAATAAGCTATACTCACAGGACCAAACTGAAATTCTGGAATATTTGCTATGCTTACAAAATAATTAACACTACTTCCCCTCTGCAAAGCTTCCCAGCTTTAATCCAAGTTCCTGAGCCCAGCATTTCGTAGTGTAGGATCTACAAAATTTTGTACTATTAATAGAGAATGACCAGTAAAATATAGAACATTTGTAACTGACCCCATAGCTAAAGAGTTTGCTTCAGGTATCTGCCAGTTAGAAACACTGAGTTATCATGAAAGTTGTAATGCTGCTGAAATATAGGACTTTGAACTACTTCACCTTTGACACTGAACTAGGAGGCAAAGAAGTTATTACTGAACACATGACAAAGTGTCTCCTTACAGACAGGCAGTGTAATTTGGGATGGCATCAGATTTATTTTTTTAAAAAACCTTAATACTTGACCACTCCATACCACATGCCATGGGGCTGAGGTCACAACTTTGGGTCACAAGCACGGAGCTATTCAAGTGACTCTGGGACTCTTCAAGCACCCTTTCAAAGACTCACATACTGCTCTGCAGGAGCATGCCTATCCAAGAGCCTTGGTACCAGTCATGAGACCGGTAGTGCACTGTGCGCTGGAACACGGCTAAGCACACCTGCAAACCTGCCCCATCAGAAGGGAATTGAGTTTGAAATCCCAGAGGACAGGACACCACCACTTCACGTGCCAGCCTTGCACATGTCCTGCCTGCTCTGAGATATTAAAAAGAGCCAGGCCACCCAGTGAAGAGCAGTGCCCGCTCCAGATGCACTTAGATAGGAGCTAGTTCACTCACCAGAAATCCTTCCAGGGGCCGATGTAGCCCAGGCCCTATCACTTAGTATATGGGGGCAGGAACAGGAGCACAACACTTACTTTGTCTTTCATGGCAGAGGAGACAGAGGCTGCCAGCTGCCTAGAGCCTTTGTTGAGATTCTTGCCTGCGCCACTGCTGTCACTACTACTCTCAACTTTAATAAGCCGGTGCTTCGGGGAGATATACTTCATGTTGGGCGGTGTCGCCGGGCGGCGCTCACTGTGGCTGCGGAAGAGGTGCGGGGAGGCGGCTGCACAGGGGGCACGGGGCGCGGCGCAGCAGGAGGAGGAGGAGAAAGCCTTAGGGGTCGTCTCGCCCAGGTCCTCGGGCACAGAGTAGTCCAAGCGGCACACGGCGCGCAACTTGCGCAGGGACGAGTCGGGCTCACAGTACGGATCCTCGAAGTCTCGGTCTTTCTGGGCGCGGTAGGCGCGAAGCAGGTCACTGGTATCATCACATAGGCGGCGGTGCGGAAAGCCAGGCGAGGTGCGGTGGTGAAGGTGGAGGTGCGGCGGCCCGTCGGAGCGGGGAACGCTGCCAGCACTGTTGCGTTTCTCTCGGTAGTCGGCTCGCGGAGGTTGCGGGGGATTCTTGGTCTTGTTATTGCCCAGGCTAAAGTATTTATTCAACCATTTGGCCATCGTCTCTCCCGGCCGCGGCCTCTCAGCACCAGGCACTACCCCCAGCGACCCGCGCGCCAGCCGCCCACGCCGCCGCCTGCATGGAGAAGCGGGGAGGCGCGGGCCGGGCGCCCCCGCCGTGCGCACCACTCTTCCCCTGCCAGCGAATCCAAGCACCCGCTTTCGGCCCTCGACTTCCCCGCAAGCAGGAACGTTCCGCGCCCTCCCCCACGGCTGCGAGGCTCTCGCGAGCGCCCTGCCGTCCCTCCGAGCGTGCAGAGCAGCCCGACCTGACCTTAGCAGCACCAGTGAAGAGCAGGACGCATCCGCATGTGGGCCGCGCCACTAGAGCCCTCCCACCACCGCGGGCGGGGGCGTGGAGAGCTGGGCAGGGCCGGGCCAGGCCAGGTGCTGACGGGCGGTGGTTGCGCGGCGCGCTCCGCCCAAGGAGTAGGGTTCGCCGAGTGTTTCCCTGCAGGGGTCCCGTTCCAGGGCTCACCGCTGTCTCCTCGTGAGAGGATGCACATAATGATCATCGGTGGCAGCAGCAGAAGCAAGCGTCTCCGAGTAGCAGCGAAATGTCAAGCACGGCGTTTTCCTGAGCTCCACGGCAGGAAGGAAGCGGTGGGGGCGGGCCAGGCCCCTCTGGGCCCGCCGAAGCTTCCGCTTCGCCTCAGTGAAAGGCCAAGGGGAACGGAGCCGGCGAGAGGGCAGGAGATGTGGCGACCTTTCCTCTCCCTCATTCCTCCATGTGTAGCTTTCTGTTCTCTGTCCTGTCGTCTGTAGAAGACTGGACACTGTAGAAACGGTGATGTGGTCTCAGCCACTATCTACACAGTTTGAGCTCTGACTTTTTTACCTGCCACGTGTGTGCCCGACTTCACTTACTAGGGTAGGGGGTCTTAAACGAGGTCCAGCTGACTTGAGCACCAAGCCCTATTGTTGGCTTGAGGTGATGCTGAGCAAACAGGATATTATATATTGTGTAGGTAGGTGTCTTTCCCAGCTGCATAGACATGTTCTTAATATGAAGAGCAGAGGTCCTGATGTGCTTTCTCCTCATAAGGGTGGCCTGAAATTGGAATTGACAGGTAAGCCCCTTTTGATGGTGGGAAATGTTATGTTATGCAGGATTTGAAGTGCAGTGTGAAGCTGTTAGGAGTTAGTCACATTTTGCACTGCTGATTTTAATCATTTGGGAGATGAACCTCTTTATCTTTTCTTTTTATATTCAGAATCGAGGGGGGCAGAGAAAAAGGAACTCTTTATTTACTTTATAGCACACTATTGAATTTTGTCAAACACCTGTTTAGTGCCCTATAGGCATTGCCTGTAATATGTTTCACACACCCATCCCCAGTCATGAATTCCAAGAGCAGAATGGAGTCAGTTTTCTTCATGAGTTAAAGGTGGATTGTATTTTCATGTAAAGTTTTCATCTGGTTTTATGGATTATTTTAGCTTTGCTCTTGGCTGTCATTGTCTTTAGGAAATGTTGTTCTCTCTGGAGGAAAGGAATTTCTTGAGTTTGATCATTATCACAAAGCTTGCTCAAGGTAAGTGTGTACACATGTTTTAGTGACCTCTTGGGAGCAGATGTCCTGCATTATGAACACAGGGTTCAGTTATAAGCAGTTCTGGGTTTACATCCTTAGTGCTGTTCTCTGATCGCTGCTCAGCAGATTCTTCCTGTCTGACTTCAGTTTTCTTCAGAACAACTTCTCGCTCTCAGCCTGAGAAGTGTTCTGTTTCTTTACTAGGTAGGTTCTTTTTCTTCACATGCTTCTTTCTTGGTGACATATATCAGATAGCTCAGAAAGGTTGTGTAGTATCCATAATGTATTTGGATTCCTCCTATTTGTGCATATTGTATCCTAAGTTAGGTAATGTTTAGGGATCAGTTTGTTGCCCACAGGCTGTAAAAATTCTGAGTATTTTCCTTTGTGTGGATGACTAAACATGAGATTACTAAGAAGATCTGATTTTTCTATTTTCCAAAATGACATCTTCCAGCAACTAGTTTATTCATGAGTAAAGAGAGATGCTCATACTAGGATCATCATAAAATCATAGAATACCAG
>VWPV01035021.1:0-11190 GCA_013389885.1 Geococcyx californianus
CAGTCTATGATTCTATGATTCTACGTAGGACACTGAAACCCAGCTTGTTCAGGGCATCTCTGAAACCCTGTGTGAATGGCTCAGCCTCCCCAGAGCTTGATCCATGGCAGGGGGTTGGAACTGAATGATCTTTAAGGTCCCTTCCAACCCAAACCATTCTTTGGTTCTATGATAAGCCCTATGATGGGCCCTGGAGTACAAGAAATGGAGTTGGCATCACACCCTCTGGCTCAGCAGATGCTGCAGTGCCCCGGGCACACACTTACCCACACCACGTTGTTATTTACAGAGGAGCTGGGCCCAAACGAGCTGTTATCCAAGTGTGGGGAGTCTGCGCTGCTGCTCAGGGGCGATTTGGCAGGGTCTTCTAAATCCAGCAAGTTCCCCGTGGCTGCTGCTATGAACAAAGCAGAGAGGGAATGAGGCAGGGGAGGGGAAACCAGAGATGACATAAACCCAGTGTCATTCCTTCTCAAGAGGGGAATCAAAAGGCTGGATTGAATTGGATGAGCTGAGTTCACCCCATCTGGGTGATGGTGATGATGATGATTATTATTATTCAGCCCGAATAATTCGTGATGCTGATTGGGCACCCAAGACCCCCCGACAGGGATGCAGGGGAGGATCAGCCACCTCATCCCTCCAGCAGCCATCAGGGGAGGCTCCTGGGTACCCACAGACAATCAGGATGAGCCAGGATCAGCCCCAGGCAAAGCTGAGACATCCTGAGCCCAGAGCATCTCTGACCCCAGGTGGAACAGACCCTGAGCAATGTCCTCAGCTCAGCCCACGGCATCGAATGAGCACCTTACAAAGGTGCTGAATTATTTTAATGCACAGAGGGCAAATCCTGCCTGGGGTGCAGAGCAGTTTCTAGCTTGGGGGCTGCGGGTACACCGCAGGCTGGGTTGTTTCAGAGAAGTGTCAGCACCCAGAGGGTGGTGGAGCACTGGAACAGCTCCCAGGGAAGCACTCACAGCCTGACAATATTCCAGCAGCATTTGGCCAACACCCTCAGCCCCACGGGGTGAATGTTGGGGTTGTGCAGGGACAGGAGTTGCACTCCTTGTGGGTCCCTTCCAACTCAGGGCACTGTGTGATTCTATGATCCTCGCCATCACGGGGCAGCAGTGGCGATGCGGAAGCACCAGCTGCAGAGCAGCCCCCGGGCAGAAGCCAAAGCCCATTCCTACACCCGTGGCAGCCCCAGGCTTCATTTATCCCCATGTGCCACCGCTTGTGACAGATTCCTCCAGTCCTGGGCCTTCGCACGAAGAAATGAGCTGTGCCAGCCTGGATGGAAGCCCAGTTTAATGCTATTTTTCTCCATGCCAAATCCTCTTATCTCCATGGCCAGCATGGAAGAGAGATTAGCCTTTTGTCCCACTTCTCCCGGGCTACGCGTCTTGCATTTCAGAGGCAGCAGAGGAGCCACGGCAGGCACTGAATTATGAGGTGGCTTGCTAGTTAATTGTTTTATTTTCACATGCCTCTCCTTCCTTAGGGGATGGAGAGATGGAGGTGCACCTGGAGGTTCATCTCCTTCAGCCGATGGGATAGAAGCCTTTTGGGTCCAAGACAAACCCCAAATCCAACTCAGGATGTGCGAGTCCGTGCTAAGCTCCTAAGGACATTACAGCCAATTTGCCTGGAGCAGAAGTAAACAGATTTGGGGTGGCAGCTGCGTACGAGGGGCTGCAGGAGATATTTAAGGGGGAGATGGAAGGACCTGGAAGGTGGCTACCACATCCCAAGTGCTCTGCCTATAGGGCAACATCTCCACTACAACAAAAGCGTTCACTCCTCTCTGGTCTTCAAAGCCCTCCCAGGAGCCTGCCCTGCTCAGGAAAACCCCGCAGACCTCACTCAGGTGGTTCCCCATCCCAGAGCCCAGAGCCAAGCTCTGCTGGTGGTGACTTACGTGTGTCTGGATGGGCAGGGGCTTCTGAGCTGGGGCTGCTTGTCCCTTCTGCTTCCAAGATGGACCTTTCCCGCTTCTCCTTCTCTGAAAAAGAAGGGAGACCCCGTCACTGCCTGCAAAGCACTTCCCTCCAAGCTTTTAGGAAGGAGGGACAACAACTAGGATATGCCGTCAGGTCTCTGCCCACAGCAGCCCAAGTTCTGGGTGCATTTTATAAACACATGGAAGGTGAAAGCAAATCCCCCGCCAGCAGCAGGGCTCTGCGGTTCCACAGCCAAGCACCAAGTCCTTCACAGCCCGCCTGCGTCAAAGCAGTGCAGCCAAAATAGGGTTGGATTTACAAGGCTGTCGAGAGAAACCTGGAAGATGCCTTAAATCACACCAGAGGTTGGACCAACCTTAACGGCAGCCTGGAAATCTGGAGCGCAAGGGGGAGATGGCGCTCAGAAGCTGGGAAAAAACCCAAAGTCATCCCTTGAACTCTCAAGAATGGGAGGAGAGAAGAAACCTCACCTTCCTTAGCCGCTTGCCAGAATTCAAAGGCAATTTTGAAGGCCTGGGCTACGGTGAGGGTGACCGCTTGCGCCTGGAAAGACAGCGGGGAGACAGCACGTTAACGGATGGGTCCGCGTGTAGATTTACATCATTGGGAGGTTTTGCCGTGCAGATTCACGTTAACCTGGATCCAACCAGTCCTCTGCTCCGCAGGCTCCCTGCTTGGCTGGGGAGGGGTCATCAAAGATTGCTGGAAGCAGAGGCTGGCTCCGTGTAGGACACGCAGCTCGGTGCAGACACAGCTTGAGGTGTAATGGGAAGCTGGAGGAAGCAGGGACAAGGCTGTCACAGCCACCACGCTGACGGATGGGGAGAGAGGAGCTGCTCCGGACCACAGGGCATGCACAGCTCTTCCTGCACCCCCACGGGATCTGAACAAGTCTAAGTGCTGCATGGCCTTGGGCTTTCCTTGCAGCTCCCTGAGGGATGTGGGATGGGATGGGCTGCACCCGCCGCTGAGCATCACCCACCAGAACAACCAGTACCTCAAAGGGAATCAGTGCCTGGGCAAAGCCCCAGACGAGCTGTCAGCCACACCGGTGCTGGGGAAGGATGCGCAGAGCTGCGGTCCGTCCCTCCCCAGCACTGCAGGCAGCTGGGGGCATGAGGATGCTCTGAATTTGCAGCTCTCCCCAACAGGGAGCAATGAAAAGCAGGACTAGAGACACCCCAAGGTCTTCCCTTGGCTCCCCTGAGCTATGGTGGCGTCTCGCTGGCTTTGACCAACACCGTGGGCTTATCTGGCACCATCCAGGGTTGCAGCAGGAGCAGGGACACCTCCCCTTCAGCCCCTCCATTCCACCCCAAGCCGACAGCTTGAGCAGCATTCTAAAACCCCCCCCACCTTCCGCAGCCCAAGTTGCTGGAGGATGTATAAATAGTGCCATAAATGCCAGTTTCATTAAGAGAAGGCAGAGCTCCCGAGCAGTTGAAGTGCAAGGAGATAACGAGTTACACTCTGCGGGAGCCTCGAGGCACGAGTTTGCTTTAGGAAGTTGCAAACTAAACAAATCCGGGTGCGTAACCTGCAGCTCCTGGGAGCGGGGAGGATGGAGCTGTGGGGGGAGTGCACAGGCGTCCCCCGAATCCAGACGGGGGTGGGGTGAGGAACCCCCCCCCCCCAAACCGCCTGCTGCCAATTAAGCCTCGCAAAGCTCATTTGAATGTCGGAGCTATTTACATCTTTGATGGAAGTGCAAACGCTTTATGGCAAAAACTTAAATATGGTAATTAAGTATGAAACTCCTCACAGCTGTTTACAATTTAAGCTGTCACATCTGAATCAAGTTTAATAGACCCAGAGACCGTTGAGAATTACCCATGAACTAAAAATACGGACTAATTACACACCCGTGACTGGGAGCTGTGTCTTCATTCAGGGACCTTGCCCTGGGGCAGGGACAGTCCCTGGTCTGGGAGCAGGACATTGTGGACCTAGCAGAGTGTTCATACATTTTAGAGACAAGGAAAAAGAAAATACTTCTAGTTTTTGCCACTAAAGGCCTTGGAGAACCTTATTTGGAGGGAGACGCACTGAGCTGATGTACCACTGCGATAATTCTTTTAGCACTGGGGAGATTTAAATTTTAATTTGCAGCGCGAGGCTTATCTTCGCCGTGCAAGGATGGGAGCACACGCCGCAGAAAGGAGAGACAACTTGTAGCTTCCATTATTCTCTCCCAGGAAAAAAAATGAGGCAGGAGAAGCACAGAATGTTAACAGAGCTGCAGCGGCTGTGCTCCGGACACAGGGATGCTCACAAGCACAGGGATGCTCATAAGGACCCAGAATCACCATGCTGGGATGCGCCAGGTGGGAACAGCTCTCGTGAGGTTTGTTTTGCTGCAGATTTGGGAGATCCCGTTCTCCACTCCCATAACAGGCACCAGAGAAAGGATTTTTGGGGGTAGAGGGATCCAAACTGCCCTTCCTCCCCCAAAGCCTCTTCTTGCCATGGGGAGGGGGCTCAGCCCCAGCTCTGCCTCCACCAGAAAGACCCCCAGGGCTCTCCTTGCCCCACCTGCAGTTGGTACCCAGTGACCCACTTCTCTGCCCCGCCAGCTCATCAGTGCTGGGGCTCAGCCCACCCCGATGCGTTGAATCAGCAGGAATAAAATCCCTTGAGCAGGTTCAAAGCAAGACCCAGGGACCGTTTTCTGTTCTCCTCTGAGCCCCACCCTCGGCACATAGTGGGGTCTCCCGTGCTGCTCCCGTGGGGAGGATGTGACCCTGTCTGCAAAGACCCCACTAAAAACTGGGCAGGGAGCTTCAATAGCAAGAGACAGAAGGAAGCCAGGGCGGCGAGCCCAGAACCGCTGGCTAAATGCCTCCCATCCATGCAGCCGCCCCTCGGGCACCTCGCTGCCAGCCTCCCTGGAGACCTCCGCGCCTGCCAAAGCCTCTCCACACGCCGGGCTCAGCCAGGCATCAGCAGCCCGGGAAGGCGGATGCTGAGCAGAGCAAAGACCCAGCAGCCAGGACCACAGCACGGCAGAGACGTTTCAGGTGCAGTACGCCCACCCTGCACCTTGGGGCAGAGCTTTTACCTGCTAAGCCGATGGGCTGAATCCAGCCCAGAGCTACGCCCGCTCAAGAGCGACAGCCAGGCACTGGGCAGCACCGCCAGGATCGACTGCCTGCGAGCAGGAGGGGGTGGCAGCAGGAGGTGGGTGCTCTCCCACAGCCATTTGCTGGAGCAAAGCCTCTAACTAGTGGGCAGAGCTGTTATCTCACCACTACAGCCCCTCTCTGCTTCCTCCTCCTCCAGCCACATCCCCATTTCTTCCTCTGGACTGACCATTTTCCGTTTGGTACAGAGGAAGGCATGGCACTCCAGGTTCTCATTGAGCTGGTTCTGGGCAATGTAGGCAAACACTTTATCGTGGATCTTGTCTGCCGTGCAGTAGGATATCCTGAAAGACAGAATGAAACGTCTTGTCCGGGGCACCGCACAAAAGAGAATCAACCAACCCCTCCTCTGACCTCTCCTAGGGCTTCCAGCTCTGGGGCCAAGCAGGGAAGGCAGAGTGAGCGTGGAAGCATTACCAGGCTTCAGCACGACTCCTTCCCAAAGCAGAGGAGTTGATGCCACAGGTTGGAGCGTAAGAGGAGCCCAGAGCAACTCCCAGAGCCATGGTGCGAACCACGTGCATCACACGCAGAGGGAGGAAGGAAGAGAAAGTGTTTGAGCTTGTGGGAAAGGACAGGTTAGAGAAGGTAAAGACTCTGCATTGTGCCAGCCTGGGACTACGTCTGACAAATGCTCTGCCTTCAGAAGAGAAACTCCAGAAGATTTTGCTTGGAGGATAAGCTTGCAAGGAGAAAGAAGGACTTTTTCTCAGTCTACAGTTTAATCTTGAGGCTCAAACCAGGGAAAGAAATTGATGCAGGATGCCAAGTAAAGCTGTTAGAGAGGCTGAAATTCAGGCTCCGAGATCCGCAGTAGCAGATGCACAGGATGCTCCGAGACCACTGGGCAATGGTGACGTGGGGAAGGAGGCTCAGCCTCTGCAGTGCAGCACCCCCAGGATGGCCACTACCTCCCAGCCCCCAGGCAGGGCAGGGCTAACTCCAACACGTTGAAAAAGGCTCTGGAAAAGCAACAGGCTGAGCAGTTTGGGGAGACCAGGCTCTGATCGAGGGCTCAGCTCCCTTCTGCAGGCTGGTGGGTCCCCAGGCATCAGCCACCGTGTCCTCCTGTGGGTTCACCTGTACCAGGAGCTGCAGGACTGAGTGTCTCATCTGAAGCCAGCGAGTACCGGCAGAATCAGCCCCAGAGGTTTAGTGCAAGGCAGCAGGTGGGAGCAGCGAGCAAAGCCCCTTCCCTGGGCACGTGACAGATCAAAGAGGTGTTGAGGAAAGAGAAAACCCCAGGAAAAAACAAGCGGGACACTTCAGTCAAGGCTCTCCTATGGCCCCAAGTTTCCCCTTCAGCTCCCACTGCCCTGAGATTTCGCAGGGAGGGGACTGAAATTTCCCAGCTCCCAGCAGAGGCTGCGACTTAAGAAAAGCCACAGTCAAAGTGTATTTACACCACATCAGTTTCCTCTTGTGTGTGAGGATGCCTCTGCTCTGTGTCCTATCCTTTGTTTTCCAGAGCTGAGCCATGCTGCAGCTTAAAGAGGCACTTGGAAGTCCACTCCTTTCTCCCATAACAGCGTGGCCATTCTTAATAATCGTGATGAAGCCGCACGTCATCTGTGCAGGCACGTGGCCCATCCAGCACCCCCAGCACTCAGCTCATTTTTTGATGGCCATTAGTTTCCAGGGAAAGGATAACCCCCACCTGTCTCTAGAGTGAGCCATTTTTACAACCAAAGCCTTTGGCAGCGACGCATCCAGTGACAGAGGCAGTGTTTTAGCCATGGCCACCCTGTCCTGCCCAAACACCCAATTTGAGGAGAGAGCTCCAAGCCAGCATCTCCCCAGTGAGCAGAAAAGCCGAAGAGAAGCCAGCAGAGCTGTTAGAGGAACGCCCTGGCACTGCCACCGGTGCAGCGCGCTGACAGAGAGGGGAAACCACCCCTCCCCATGCACACAAACCCCAGATGTCACTGTGACCCCCCCTCCCGCAGCGCTGGCACCTCTGGGGAGCAGCAGCAGCCCCCACACCAAGAGCCTGGGGAGGATGCGCTGAGTTCAGCTCAGGGGGATGCTCGGACACAAGCACTGACCGGCAGGAACAGCTTTATCACTGGCTGTTAAAGCACCTGGGCAGAATTTAAGGCAGCATCTAAAAACCCAGCCCCGCGGCTCTGCCTGCTGTGACACCAGCAGAGATCCTGATTTTGGCGTGACCGCACTCGTGGCCCAACTCTGCTCTTTATCTCCTGGGGAGGGCTGGGGCTCAGCACCGGTGGCCGAACACAGCTGCTCAGTTTGAACCAGGGAAAAGCAAGCAGGTTAGTGGAGTGGTCAGAGAGAGGGAGCCAACCCAGTGCTCCCCAGCTCCCTTTTAGCAAAGCGGGGCAGAGCAGCAGGTGAAGGAGAGAAGCAGAGCATGGGGGATGCAGAGGGAGGAGAGATGGAGGAGGGGGAGAAGGGATGAGGTGGGGGGATGGAGGAGGGATGGAGAAGGGGGAGAAGGAGGAAAAGAGATGGAAGAGGATGGGGGAGGGATGGGGAGGGAGGGAGGAGGGATGGAGGAGGGATGGAGGAGATGAGAGGGAGAAGGAGAAGGGATGGAGGAGGAGGGGGAGAAGGGCCAGATCCAAGCTGGGCTCTGCTCCACCAGGCCTAGGCCTGTGCCTGCCTCCAGCTTCTTTGGAAGAAACACTTGCCAAAGGCTGAGGAGTGGATATGGGATAACTCATCCTCACCCTCCCCACACCAGCACCAGGTCTCAGTGGCTGTCCCAGCCCCACTCCTGGTCAGAGCTATTCAAACAGGTGAGAGGGGCAGAGCACCCAGCGAGGGCGGGGCAGCCCCGACTCCTTGCCTGCTCAGGGATGCTCTGACCACCCCTCGTACTCGACTCCTGCCACCACCCTGATGCTTTGGTGTTTCCAGTGCCGAGAACCGGCAATAAAGCCACATGTGCCCATGGAGTGCTTGGCTGTGGACCTGTCGTCCACACACACAACACCTCCAGGCTCATCGTGTCTTTCCTTACCCCTGGCTGGACATTTATTGCACCAGACATAAATGTACCTTAGGTTTAGCAGCCACCCTCCTTCCCCATCACAGGATGCGATGGCAAGCGAGGCATCGGCTCAGCCCAGGTGGTGAGAGGAGCAGACGAGGACCCTCAGGGCACACACCCCTCAAAGTCCATTCTGGAACCCACCTGTATATGGAGACATTCTCGATCAGCTCGTTCGTTCCGCTGTCATTTAACACGATCCCTCTGGGCGAGACTTTCAGAGTCACTTTCTGCAGCTTCTTTCCACTTGCTTTTGCCTTTGGAAGGAAAAGAAGGAGAGGAAAGTCACGAGCTTTTAACACTGATACATCTTAAGGCACATGAGCAGAGCTGAGATTCCAGATACCACTACCTAACAAGCAGATTAACAGCACTTGTTGGTACCAGAGACTGAATTTACTGCTAGGTGTGACAAGACACTCATTAAAACTTTTCCTTCCCTGAAGCAGTGATTTTTGCTGGCATTAACGAGACAAGGACATGCTCCTTCCACCCTGACCCACACAGAGGTACCTCCAGCCCAGCAGCTCCATAAGGATTTCCCCATAGCCATCATTTTGAAGCAGTGGCTGCTCTGGCCAAACCAGAGCACTTGGTGAAACCCCAGGGAATTTTGTCTGTAGGGTCAGTGCTGGAGCAGAGAACACCAGCATGAACAAAGGGACACCTGCAGGACACTGGCTTCGAGCTGTGCTGCCAAACCTCACTTAAGCAGCAAAAGCATCCCCACAACAAGGTCAGGACACCGGTTTTAAAAAGGAACCAGGCTTTTCAGGGCCTCTTTCTCTCATTTACTAGTTTTGTGCTTTCAACACTCAGATTACATTCAGCTCACTGCTCAGCTTCTCTCCTCAAAAACACACACAGGCAGCAGATTGCAGACCCAGACCCTCAGCCCTGCTCCCTGGGGACCTCACTTGAGCCACATCCAGACCAGCCAGTGGTGGGTCCTGCCCCTCCAGGCTGGCCTCAGCCCTGGGGCTTTTATTTAAAGGCTCTGTTTTCGGTTGATCAGAGCAGATGTGAAAGGCTCTGCCAGCGGCTCCTGTTTCATGCGAGCGCTCCCCTCCCACCCAGCTCAGCACATGCCAGGAAAGGCTCTGTCATTACCCAGCGTAGCTCGCCACCCCATTGAGTTTTATGATGGTTAACTGTACAATTGGGTCTTTGCCTCATTCAGTTTTATAAGCACTTAAAGAAGCGTTAATTTTACTTGCAGCCCGGTGAGCAGGGGCTCCAGGGAGGCTTGGTGTGACAGGATGGCTGAAAATGGGGGTTGGGTGGGGTCTTGAGCAGCCTAATCCAGTGGGAGGTGTCCCTGCCCATGACAGGGGTTGGAACTGGATGGGCTCTGAGGTCCCTTCCAACCCAAACGGTTCTGTGATTCTATGAAATTGGTCCCTCTCGCATCAGAGGTCAGAGCAGACTGTGGCTGCATTGGCTGGGAATCGGAGCAAGCTGTCCTGCTCCCTTCTCCTCTTAACCCTCTAAATCCCAGGAAGGAAAACTCAGAACTGTATCCCAGCTCTTGCTGACGTGCTGGCTGCACTCAAACCGCAGTCCTTGCCCTGCATGGAGGGAGACGGCCCTGGGGAAGGCTGATTTCACTAGGTCAGAGGCTCCTTCCACACCCAGGGTCATCCAAGCTTATCATGGGGAGCCAGAGCTCGGACACGTTACTCCATGGGCTGGGGCTGGTCCCGAGGGCCTCCTAGTGCTGCTGTCTACAGCTCTCCCAACACCACCAGGCGCCTACTCAACCCTGGACCTGCAGTCCTGGCTCCTCCCCAGCACCAACACTCACGGTAGCGACGATCCTTTTGACGGCAGCTGCAGAGAGCTCCTCTCCCTTGGGCTGCTCCACCAGTGTCATGCCCATGTACTTGAGGCTGAAGAGCATCCCTTCCAGCAGCGTCTCACGGGTATCCGTCCAGTTCTCCGGGAGCTCTAGAGAGGCAACAAAGAGATTCCCAAATGCATAAGGATCCTCCTGTCAAGCCCTGAGGGAGGGTTTAGGTACAAGCAGGGGGTTGCTTTGGCCATGCTGGGACTTGCAGTACTGCCCAGCTTTCATGAGGCGCTGGGGGACAAACATGGAGCAGAGGAAAGAACTACCCCCCTGGCCTCAAGTTGCACCAGGGAAGGTTTAGATTGGATATTAGGAAAAATTTCTTTACTGACAGAATGGTGAAGCCCTGGCAGAGGCTGCGCAGGGCAGTGGTGGAGTCTCCATCCCCGGAGGGGTTCAATAAGGATGTAGAGGTGGCACTTCATGACATGGTTTAGCAGGCACTGTAGGATTGGGTTGGATGTGCTTAGAGGTCTTCTCTAACGATTCTATGATTTGAAGTTCTTCCCACAAGCCAAAGTAAATATAAGTGGCCTTTTAAGATCCATCAGCTCCTTAGTTTAATTCATAGAATCACAGAATGTCCTGATCTGGAAGGGACCCACAAGGATCATCAAGTCCAACTCCTGTCCCTGCATAGGACCATCTCCCAAATTGTGAGTGTCCAGACCTAACCCATAACCAAGGGGATCCTGAGCGTCAGCCCAAGCCCCGCACAGGGGAGGGCTTGGTACCTTGGTACCACCCATGCATGGCAACAATCTTCCTCTGCACCAGCTAACATCCATGGAGGCTAAGATGGGATTTGCCACCATCTAAGCCCGTGCATGGCTGCAGGGATCCAGGGCTGCAATTTCCTAAATTGGTCACCAACAGCCCTGAGAACCCCATCACACCAGTGAAACCTCAGCAAGGAGAGGTCTCTGCTCTCCCCTGGAAATGGTCAAGGAGCCACCGACCACTTCCCTTCTGTGCTGGGAAGGAGGGTCCTAAATACAGAGATGGGTTTGGGACCAAACTGAACGTCAGGTGGGTATTTCTAAGCCTGAGACTGCAAAGCAGGAGTGAACTTTCAGACACAGAGCAGGCAACCCACCACCTGCAGCTCCTGTATTTAAGGAGGATCCTGCCTTGAGCAGGAGGCAACAAAAAGGGTGATGATGTGGGGACAAAGTGAGGGGATGAGAGGATCTGTTAAAGTAAGTCCAGAGGAGACCACGGAGA
>VWPV01035055.1:0-22000 GCA_013389885.1 Geococcyx californianus
TTTTCCCTTTTCTTTTCCTTTTTGGCATCCCTGTCCCCCGGGGGAGGGGGGGGGCACAAAACTCAGAGCTCCTGGGAGGGGAGGATGAGGGACCCCAACTGGGACTGGGAAGGGATGCCAGGGGAGGGACAGAAGCCCCCTGAAGGGAGTGGGGGGAAAGGGGGGGCTAAAGTCCCACATCCCCATGTCATTAAGGGGAACCGGCTCCAAGCACCCCCTTAAACATGACACCCACAGTGGAGCTGCTGCACCCCCCGAGCTCTGAGCACCCCCTTGCAGGCACCCCAAGGTCCCCTTCTTTCACACAGACGCCTCCACTCATGCCCAGCAGTCTCCCACTTGCACCCCAAGGCCCCTGTGTGCACCCCGAGATCCCCTGCTGATGCCCAGCAGTTCCCTCTTTGCACCCCCAGTCTCCCGCTCACACCCTGAGATCTTGGCGTGCACCCCGAGGTCCCTGCTCACACGCTGACATCCGCTGCCTATTCCCAGCAGTTTCCTGTTGGCACTCTGAGCTCTCTTGTGTGCACCCCACAACCCCTGCTTGCCCCCCGGCATCGCCCATTGCCCCCCAATCTCCCACCGAGGAGACGTAAGGATGGGGGTGCAGGCAGAGCTGCCAGCCGCTCGCCCTCCTTGCCCAGGGGGCTCAGCAGGGACTTCTGCTCCATCCCTGGCCCGGGGGGGGGGGGGCTGGGGGTGTGGGCAGAGCCCCCGGAGCCCGGGTGAGGCTGGGGGTGCTCTGGCAGCGGTCGCTGCATCCCGGAAAGGCCCTGGTGCTGCTCCCTGCGACGCAGCTGGTGCCTTCTCAGTTGCATTCTCAGCAGCCACCAAAGCAGGCAGCACAACCCCCCCAGCGCTAAAACTGGTGCAGATCTGGTGCTGGCAGCACACCCAGCTCTGGGCACGGGCACCCAGCTTGGGGTCTGGGCACTGCCAGCCAGCCCAGAGCCAGCTCAACCCCTTCACCCCGTGCCTCAGTTTCCCCATCTGCGACGGCCGCGTCGCCAGGGAGGAACTCACAGCGTGGTGAGTTTTGCAGCGAGCAAGCCCTGTGTGCCCAGGGTGCCGGTGTGAACGCGCGGAGGAGGGTGAGGCTGCGGGGCCCCGCGTGACGCAGGGGGAAGAGCGGGTTTCCAGGCTGGGCCGCAGCTCTGCAGGATTTCCCCTTTCTCCCTCTGTCCCAGCACGGGTCCTGCGCGGTGGCACCGCCATGGAGTTCTCAGAGCTGATCAAGACGGCGACGGTGGAGAGCGTGCGACTGGCACGCGTGGGGCTGCCGGCGGTACAGGGCACACTGTGCGTCACCAGCCACCACCTGCTCCTCTCCTCCTGCCACCACGACCACCCCGACACCCTGGAGCTCTGGCTGCTCATCCGCAACGTGGACGCCGTGGAGAAGAGGTGGGTGTCCCCCACGGTCCACCCCGCGCGCCCTTCCCATGCCATGGTCCCCACCTGAACTGGAGATGCCCTGATTCCCTGCTGCTCCCCAGTGCCCACCCAGCCTTGTCCCTCGGCCCACACCATGGATGCCAGTGGCATCGGGCACTGACCTCCTCTTCTCCTCCTGCCTCAGAGTGCAGAATGTGGGCTGGTACCAGCCCCCCCGGACTAACGGCCCCCCACGAGACACCAGGTTTGGCTTTTAATGCTCTCTCGGCTCCATGAACCCACCCAGCTCTGTGCCAGTGCCCACGGTGCCCAGTGGGACCCAGCAGGGCAGGGAGAGGGTGGAAATCCCAGCTTCAGAGCTCTGAGAGCCAGTGGTTCCACACTGGCACAGCCTTCCCACTTCATCCCACTCAGCTCTCCCAGGGAAAACACCAGCTTGGTGCTCTCTCTTACCTGTCCGTGTGTCTGTCTGTGTGCACGGACCCACAGCCAGCCCTGAGTCTCCTCCTGCTGCCCGCAGGCTCGCCGGCTCCTCGGGCACCATCACGCTGCGGTGCAAAGACCTGAAGGTGCTGCAGCTGGAGATCCCGGGCATGGAGCAGTGCCTCAACATCGCCAGCTCCATCGAGGTGAGCGTGGGGTGCCCGGGCTGCGCCGTGGCACAAAGAGTTGGCAGGAGAAAGCGGCCGCTCGTGGTGTTTGCTCTGGGTCGGTCATTAACGCGGGTAAACATTCAGCACCCGGGCAGTGTTGGCACAGGTGCCCGCGGGGCCGGAGCCTGCCTGCCCAGCCCTCGTGTGCAGCCAGGAGCGGGGAACAGGGATGGGGTCTGCAGAGCCCTGGGGACACTGTGGGGACGTTGCCAGCCACCGCCACGCTCTGCTCTGCGCCCCCCACCTGTGACAGCTCCACCTTTGCTCCTGCTCCAGGCCCTCTCCTCGGTGGACTCCGTGATGATGATGTACCCGTTCTTCTACAGACCCCAGAGCCCGAGGCTGGAGGAAGGATGGCACCTCTTCCCCCTCGAGCAGTACTTCCAGCGCGTCGCCTCGCAGGTGAGCCTGGAGGGACCCAGCCAGGCTGGCACAGAAGAGCCCCCGCTCCATGCTGGGCCGCCCACTGGAGCCCCCAGTGCTGGGGGGGCACTGAGGCAGCTCCCGCCCGCATCTCCCCCAGAGCGGCCAGTGGCGGCTGAGCGAGGTGAACCGGGATTTCACCATATGCCCCACTTACCCGCCCGCCGCCATCGTGCCCGCGGCGGTGGACGATGACGCCTTGCGGAAGGCTGCGCGATTCCGTCAGGGCGGGCGATTCCCTGTGCTCAGCTACTACCACGACAAGAACGGCACCGTGAGTCCGTCCCCAAGCCACCCCTCGGTGGCCACCGCTGGCCCTTTGGCAAAGGGGGCGCAAAGCGCCCCAATCTCTGGGGGTTCCCTGGGTGCCCCCCGCTCTCGCTGCTCATCCATTGCCCCCCCCCCAGGTGATGCTCCGCAGCAGCCAACCACTCACCGGCCCCAACCGCAAGCGGTGCCGCGAGGATGAGCTGCTGCTGGGGACCGTCCTGGGTGAGGGGCAGCAGGGCTTCATCATCGACACGAGATCGGCGCAGGCGGCAAAGCAGGCTCGGATGACGGGAGGGGGCACAGAGCCCAAGGCTTCGTACCCGCAGTGGCGAAGGCTGCACCGGCCCCTGGAGAGGTGAGGGGCTGTGCTGAGGCCTGGCACGCTCGGGACATGGGCAATCACACTGCCCTGCCGATGGCACAGGGGCTCCCGGCCCCCAGTAAAGACTTTGCCACCACTCCCCTCCCCTGGCAGGGGCCGCCCGCTGCAGGAGAGCTTCACAAAGCTGGTGGAAGCCTGCAACGACCCCGCGACCAGCACGGAGCGGTGGCTGAGCCGGCTGGAGAGCTGCCGCTGGCTGAGCCACGTCAAGGCAGCCCTGAGCACCGCCTGCCTGGCCGCCCAGTGCATGGACAGGTAAGGGGGGGTGCCACCCCCACTGGCTCCCTGGGAGCGCTCTTAGGGGAGCACAAGCCACGGGCATCGCCCCAACCGCCTGTGCTTGCCGGCAGGGAGGAGGCCAGCGTGCTGGTGCACGGGGCCGAGGGAACAGACACGACACTGCTGGTGACAGCGCTGGCACAGGTGATCCTGGACCCGTCCTGCCGCACCCTGCTGGGCTTCCAGGGGCTGCTGGAGCGGGAGTGGATCGAGGTGAGACCCATGGTCCCAAGGGAGCTGGGGATCCCAGCCGGGCTGGGCACCCCCATTCCCCCTCACCCGCTGTGCCCCTCACGCCTCCCCCAGGCCGGTCACCCCTTCCACCTCCGCTGTGCCCGCTCTGCCTACTCCCATGCCCGGCTGAAGCAGGAGGCACCGCTTTTCCTCCTCTTCCTTGACTGCGTGTGGCAGCTGAGCCGCCAGTTCCCCTTCTCCCTGGAGTTCAGCGAGCACCTGCTCCTCACCCTCTTCGACAACGCCTACGCCTCTGCCTACGGCACCTTCCTCTGCAACAACGAGAAGGAGAGGCGAGTGGAGTGGCAGGGAGACAGCACCATTCCTTGGCAGCGATGCCAGGATCAGCACTGACAGGGCAGTGCGGAGCCCTCAGCCAGGACTGAGCGGCGTCTCCGCTGTCCCACAGGTGCCTGTGCAAGGTGAAGGAGAGCACGCTGTCGCTCTGGGGGTGGCTGAACCAGCCCGCCGAGAGGAAGAAGTACCTGAACCCTCTCTACTCGCCCAATGCCCTGGTGATTTGGCCCTCGGTGGAGCCGCAGAGCATCCAGCTCTGGCAGGGTGAGCCGGGCCCAGCCCTCTGGAATCCCAGCAAAGCTGGGCAAGGCAGGTTAGGGAGAGCTGCTCTGCTTTTCCCTTTCCCAACAGGGCTGTGGCACCACTCAAGTAACACCCAGCCCCTTCTCTCCTAGGGTTATTCCTCCGATGGATCCGTTCATCCCAGTACTTGGATGAGGCCTGGGCAGAGGTCCAGCGGTTGGTAGAGAGCAGCGACACCCCCGCCAAGGAGAGTGCAGGGAGCAGGCTGAGCCGGTCCCTCTCCAACCCCGCTGCCCGCACAGAGAACAAAAGATGAGCGGCAGCGCGGGCAATCCAGACCCCACCATCGCTCTCCCCAGGCAAGGTGATGCTGTGGCTTTCCATGGGAAACGCTGTGCAGGGAAACAGGCCCCACGGAGCCCCAAGTGGGACAGGGACTCCCTTCCGCAGCCTCTGGGCTGCACAGACAGAGCTGGTTTCAGTAAAGTGGTCTCTCTCGCAGCCCACGCCTCTTTCTGCACTTACACAGGGGAGGCTCTCATTGCAGCCTGCAGCGCTCACAGCCCCTGCCCAGCACAGCAAAAACTAAGCAGCAGCACATACTAAACACCCAACACCCCCTCCACAAGATGCGCGCTGGCTGCAGTTTAAGTGTTGCATCAGTCACTCCGAGCTGGGAGCCGGTCCGGGAATCTGCCCTTGAACACAATTTTGAGGAAGGAAAGAGATAGAAACCACCCTTGCAGAGAGAGCAGCGCGAGAGGGCAGGAGGAGGAGGATCTGCAGCACCAGCACATCAGTGCAGGAAATAACTGTTCCATGAGGAAAGTTGGCCAAGGGTCAGCCCAGCAAACGAACAAAGCACCGGCCCTGGGCGCGTGTGGAAAACAATCCCTGGCTGCCACGCTGCAGCCTGTTCACATTCCAGGGCCAGACCTGAGCCAGAGCTGCAATCCCTGGAAAAGAGTGACCTGGGCGGAGAGGGGCCGGAACACCGAGAGCTCCGGTTAGTTTTGCTCCAGACTTAAAAAAACCCAAAAAAAACCCCGGAGATGCCTTTCCTTGTGTTTAGAAAAGATTTCTATTTATTGCCCGATGGTTTTTTCTCCCCTGATGTATAAATATGCCCTGCAGGGCAGGAAGTGAGCAGCCCCGGGGGCGCACAGGCAGCCCAGCTCCCTTCTGCCTCCAGGGAAAGTCAATCCTGCCCCCTGGAGCTGGCTGAGTTTCTCACTCCCCACCTGCACACAGCCCCCGAGTTCGCTGCTCACTGCTTCCCGCTCCTGCGGAGCAGCCTCACTTCAGGCCTCTGCACACGAGCCAGTGGGTCGGAAGAGGAGAGGGAAGAGGAGAGAGAGTCTTCCTTCAAGCTTCAAATTCAAACTCAAAGTACTGCGGATCAAAGTAATGGATGCGTACGTAGCCATCCTCACCCCCGCTGCTGTAACTGCACAGGAGGAAAGACGGGATAAAGTCACCACACTGTCAGGAACTCCGACTCCCAGTTGACACCAGTGCTGGAGCCTGTTCTCACGCTCCTCTCCAGAAATACCAAAAACAGGAGTTAGAGGAGAGAAAACCCACCAGTGACACAGCCAAAACATGGAACAGGGCATTAGCACGACCCCCCGGGGCTGGAATGGGGGCACCAAGGAAGGTGCTGGCTCTGTCCCCCCGCAGAGCTTTGGGCGAGCCCGGCTGTATCCTGCACGACCAGGGACAGGCGCATGAGTGCACACCCTCACCTCTTCCCGTCGGGGTGAAACGCAACGCTGTTTATCGGACCGAAGTGACCCTTCACTCTGCCAAACTCTTCTTCAAAAGCCAAGTGAAAGAACCTGGGAGAGGGAGAAGATTTCAGTGATGAGAGAAGTCAGGAGCCTGGTTAAAGAGAAAGATATTCCAGGAGCAGCACCCCAGGCTGCCAGAAGAAAAGGACCAACCTGGCCTCAAACTTCCCAATCCTGGTGGAGGTCGTGGTCACATCCATGGCCTCCTGGCCACCACCAAGCACGACCTGCAACAGAGAAAACCCACAACGCTCCAGTGCTGCGCGCCCCACGTTCAACGGCAGCCAGGAACCAAGCCAAGCCCTGGGAGAGCCCTTTGCTGACCCAGCTGGTTCCACAGACTCCAGAGCAGGCCTGACCCCCACCTTGGAGAAGTCTCTGCCTCCCAAACGCACTTGTTTGAAGATCAGAGGACACAAAGCCTTGTTCCCTGCACCAAAGTTCCCCATCCCCACCCCATGGTCATGTTTTTTAGCTGGCCTGGCAACACTCTGCCTTTCAGCAGCCCGGAACAAGGCAGGAGTCGCGGGAAGACCGTTATGATGAGTGAGCTCATCCTTACGTGATCAAAAATGGGGGAGAGCGCGGCAGAGTTCACCGGTCGCTCCGTCCGGAACGTCTTCAAATGCTCGAGTGTCGTGCAATCAAATAGCTGGGAGGGAAATGGGAACAAGTTATTCCATCAGCGCTGCTGGCTCTCTCACCTGAGCAGACGGTGGCTCTGCGGTCAGTCACGGGCACCCAAATCCCAAAACCACTCCCCCAGAATTCCCAAACAGCAGCCTGAGGGAACTCTCACCTCTGTCACCTTAAAGACAGAAAACTACAGCCTTCACCTTGGCAATGCTGTTTCCAGTGCCTGGCTGCGGTGCCTCCCTTTCCCCACTGAACCTTCCCCCTAAGCTTTGACCTCACACTGATTCCCGTTCCCAAGGAGCAAACCTCTGCGATAGCCACGGCTCTGGCCAGAGGTCCTGCAAACACAAATCCATGCCAATAACCCTTCTGCAAGCAACATCCAAACGCAGGGAGGCTTCACCTTGGCTGTGTTGTCCTTGGAGGCCGTGATGAACATGGTCATGTCCCGGGAGGTCTGGATGTCGTTGATCTGCTTGGTGTGCTCCTTGATGTTGGAGAGCTGCTCCCCGGACTGAAGGGAAGCACAGGAGTGTCAGCGCGCTGGCAAGTGAAACACGCATACGCACAACTTCCCCACTAAAAACAGTTCAGGAGATCCCAGAAGTCCAGAATGGTGGGGTTGGAGGGGCCCTCTGGAGCTCATCCAGTCTGGCCCCATTGCTAAAGCAGATTCATGCAGAGCAGGCAGGTCTGGATCTCTCTGGAGGAGAGTCCACACCTCCCAGGGCAGCCAGTCCCAGCGCTCCATCACCCACACAGCAAAGTTTTTTCTCACACTCAGATGGAACTTCCCGAGCCCCAGTTTGTGCCTGGTGCCCCTTGTGCTGTCGTTGGGCACCACTGAGCAGAGGGGGGCCCCCTCCTCTGTCCCCTGCCCGTCAGATATTGATCAGCATTGATGGGATCCCCTCTCTGTCTGCTCTTTTCCAGGTCTCTCCTAAGAGAGGTGCTCCAGGCCCCCCCTCATCTCCGTGCCCTCTGCTGGGCTCGACCCAGTCGTTCCTTGTCTTTCCCGAGCCAGGGAGTCCAGAGCTGGACATAGGACTCCAGATGGGGCCTCACTCAGGCAGAGCAGAGGGGGAAAATCCCCCTCACTTGTTCCCTCCACTCTTCTCCATGCACTCCAGGATACCCTTTTCCTCCTTGGTCATGATGGCACGTTCCTGGCCCACGGGCAGCTTGTGGTCCACCAGGACTCCCAGGTCTCAGCAAATGTGCTGAGGGTCGCTCTGTTCCCTCATCCAGGTCCTGGATGAAGATGTTGGACAAGACTGGGCCCAATATTGACTTCAGGGAACACCGCTGGCTACAGGCTGCCAACCGGGCTCTGCCCTCAGAGCTCTGCCACCCAGCCGGTTCCCAACCCACCTCGCTGCCCACACGCCCAACCCACGCTTCCTAAGCTACAAAGTCGCTTCCTAAGACGTTGCTGCCAGCAGCAGGGCAGACACGGGCACAAGGAAGCCACTGCCCTTCCACGCTGCTGTTGCTCTGAGCCAAGAAACCCATGTTGCATCCCATGGTCACAACAGGAACACCACAACATCCTCTCCCAGCACTGCTGCCCGAGGGAGATGCTTCTCCTTATCAGCCTGACCTTGGCACTGAACTGGTTCAGCTCCCCATTCTCGTGTCCCGCGATGATGAACTCTCCCAGGGGGCCCCACACGGCGCTGGTGATTTTGGAATCGCTGCAGGGGATCTTCATGTAAGGCTCGTTGTTCTCTGCAGGAAGGAAGGAAGGAGACAGACAGACAGACACAGTGGCACCAGCTCTGGCAATCAACGCTTCCCTTATTCCCAGGATTCCTCACCGATCTGGCTGGGGTCCCGGAGGTCAAAGAAGCTCACAAAGCACTGATACCCCATCTGCTTGTCCGTGGAAAACATGATGATGTTTCCTCCGAAGTCGAAGCCGCACGTCCTGACGGCGGAGCTGGTCTTCACCAGAGCCAGCTGCTTCCCTGACACCGAGCAGAGAGCGTCAGGGGCTTCACCGCGAGGGGAGCGACAGCGCGCGGCTGCTGGCGGGGGGAGGGCGCGAGCGCCGGGCGCAGCCGAAGGACAAGTTCAGTAACCCGTGAGCGCTCGCTGCGACTGCCCGGGTGGCAAAGTGAGTAAATTCCCTCAATACACACTGGAAACCAAGCACACAGCTGGCTCCTCCCCCCAGCAGCCTGTGGTCACGTTCAGCCCCACTGTCAGAGGGGGAACAGCCCCGCGCTGCATTGCCACCGCGCTCCAAGCTCAGCAGACTCCACAGCACCTGAGCAGTGAATCAAAGGCAGCTCTGCAGGAAGAGCCTTCCTTACCTGTTTCGCAGTCCCAGAGCCGACAGCTGTTGTCAGCAGAGCCCGTGAGCACGTGTCGCGTGTCCCCTGCAGCACCAGTTAGGGAATATCCACATATCCTCAGCCCCAAAGAGCTCCCTGGAGAGGCCCTGGCCCAGGGTGCCCAGAGCAGTGGTGGCTGCCCCATCCCTGGAGGGGTTCCAGGCCAGGTTGGATGGGGCTTGGAGCCCCCTGACCCAGTGGGAGGTGTCCCTGCCCATGGCAGGGGGTGGCACTGGATGGGCTATGAGGACTCTTCCCATCCAAACCATTCCATATTACACAGAGACCAGACAAGCACCATTCCAGGACCAGCAAAGCTCCAGCACAGACAGACATGGATCCATGTGTTTTCATGTCAAAACCCACAACCTTCCTCTTAATATATTAGAGGAAAAGGTCCCACTCTTGCATTAACACAACCTTTGCACATTTTATCTCCCCATTAGCTGCCCACACTGGATTCCAAAGACCTTGTGCAGCTGGAGTGCCTTCCCTGAGCTCCCGGGGAAGCAAAATGGTCCAGAAATGAGAGCAGCTGGGGCACAGCACACACATGACTGCAAACAGGATCCCAGGAAGGAATATATCCAGAAAATGAGGAAAGAGAAAGGCAGCACAAGAGCAAAATGCACTGTATCAAGAGAAAATAGTGCAGCAGCTGGGACGAATCACTCAGGGATACGGTTTAGTAGTGGGCAGGTATGGCTGGACTCAATGCTCTCAAAGCTGTTTTCCAACCCAATGACTCTATGACTGGGAAGAAAAACACGGGGCAGACAAACCGGTTCCTGCCATCAAAGGATACAGTCAGCATCCACGCACCACACAGCTCCCGTGTGCCCATTGTAGGTGCCGAGCCTCTCTCCATTCACAGAGTACCACACGTTCACGATCTGGGAGGAGAAAATAGCTGTTACTGGGCGGGGCGGGGGGGGAGACCGGTTTTTTTACAGGAGAAGGGGGGGAAACAGAGGGAGAAGGAGGGGAACGGAGGGGGAGGGAGGGCGGCTCGCTGTACTCACGGGATCCTTGGCCACGGTGAAAAGCAGGTCTCCCTCGCGGTTGTACTTGATCTGCGTGATGGAGCGCTCATGGCCCTGCAGCAGGATGGGCTTCTGTGAGGGAGAGACGCCATTAATGGTTCAGAGGATGCGATCAAAGACCTCCCGCGCCCCGGGAGCCCCGACCCAGGAGCCCTGGGCACATCCCAAGTGCCAATTCCCCCCCAAACGCCACGGCTCGCAGCTCCGCTCTCACCATGGCGGCAGCGCTGAGGCGTGAGAGAGCGCAGGGCTGTCACTTCCGGGTTGGGGCCGGCGCGACGGAAGTACGTCATCACAGCGATGGGCGAGCTTCCGGGTTTGGGCGCGGGCTGGGCAGCTGCGGAGTCACGTGGGCAGGGGCCGGGGGGGGAGAGACCACTGGGTGGGCTCATGGGGAGACATGGGCACATACTGGGCTGATGTAGGGGGGGTGAGACCACTGGGTGAGCTGATGGGGGGGACAAGGGCACAAACTGGGCTGCTGGGAGCCTTACTTTGGGGTGGGATGGGGCCATGGGCTTAGCTCGCCGTGGTGTTTTCCATGAGGGAACCATGGCTGCAGGCCGGGCAAAGTGAGGTTTTACGCCGAGGGGCACAGGGCTGGGGGCTGCAGGGTTTCAGGCCAGAGCAGGGCCCCTCCTGCGGGCAGAGAGCGGCCATGGGGCTGGCGAAGGCCATGCCCGCTGGCAGCTGGCACACGGGGCCCATGACAGCGGGGCTGGCGTTGCCCGGGGTTGTGCGGCCGCTGAGCCCTGGCTGTGCCGCAGGGCAGGCGGCAGCGCTGGTGCTGGTGGCCGTGCTGTGGGGCGGCACCGGGCCGTTCCTGCGCACTGGCGCAGCGGGACTGGAGGAGGTGCAGGGCCAGGGCCGCCTGCGGCAGCTGCTGGCAGAGCTCCGCTTCCTGGGCCTCCGCTACAAGGTGCGACCCCGTCTGCGGCTGGGCTGGGGTCACGCTGCCTTTGGGAGCTTGGCTTCTGGGTGTGAGGCTTTCACCATCGCTCTCCAGTCTCCCAGCTGGCATCACAGGGCTTTATCCTCAGCACTATTGCATTTAATTGGCTGTGGCACTGCTCTTCCTGCACAGGACTAAGACCCCTTTCCTAGTGGCAGGTCGTTAATTCTCCTATTTTGTGTGAAATGAGCGCAGCGTTCTCTGCAGACGGGGAACGAAGGCGCTGGTGGCAGAATCACCTGCTCCCCATTTCTGCTGCCAAACCCAGCACAGGGCAAGCGGGTCCAGATCCTTCGCTGCCCCCTCCTCTGCGGGTTCGCAAGCAGCAGCTGATGGGATTCTGTTCCTCCTGCAGTACGTGGTGCCGTTTCTGCTCAATCAAGCTGGATCTCTCCTCTTCTACCTCACCTTGGCATCCACAGGTCAGTTCTCACTTTCGTGGAATGGGTCAGTTGGGATTTGGGGAGGATCAGTGCTATCGATTCCTCTGGTGACGCAGCAGTTCTCTCAAAATAATCACCAACAAAACCCAGATCTCACGATGTATAAATTCTCCCTGTGTTCAAACTGCTCTGTTCCAGACCTGTCGCTGGCAGTGCCGCTCTGTAACTCCCTGGCACTGATAATCTCGCTGGTGACGGGCAGGATCCTGGGAGAGGACATTGGCGGTAAAAGTAAGTGACACTGAGGATGTTCCCTCTCGCTGTCTCCAGCCGGGTGTGGGCTGGACGGCGTGGGCTGCCCTCGGGTCTCCTGCAAACCAGCAACCCCCCGTGGAAGGGTTCCAGTGGGTTCAGTAGTAGTTCTGGCTACAGAACCTGAACGGGAGGTGAAATGGACTTGAAAATGCTGTAACTGTTTGCTCCCCAGGGGCGGTGGCAGGGGTGCTGCTCACTGGCCTCGGGGTCACACTCTGCGTGGCCGCGTCCCCAACGGGACAGTGAGAGCAGAGGAAGAGAACCTGTCCAAAGGCAACACCAGGGGCTGGAGTGGCAGGTTCTGGCTCGGCAGCTGGACCCTTCGGCTCAGTCCCACCTCGGAAGCTGTGTTTTGACGCATGGATGTCACCCACGAAGACATGGACAGCATTCCCTGAGCACCAGGGTGGAACAGGGCACACTGCAAGGGCATCCTGCTCGTGTCTGGGCTGAAGGGATTTGTCTGTGGGCGTTTCAAGACAAGGACAATTGAAGCATCTCGTACAGCACTGAAGGGATAATAAATGGTTAATAAATCATTCAAAGGGAGCTTCTGGGCCCAGGTGGTTTTTCTGTGGCAGGAATCGATGTGGGCGTGATCCCAAGCAGGTGAAAGGGGTTCCTTCACCGCGCCCCGCTGTGAGGCACAGCCTGTGCTGTGCAGCCCTGGCACTGCCGTTACCCCTGCCCTGCGCCTTCCCCACCAGAATCCCACAGGGCCTCTTGTGTGAAATAACCACAGGGAAGGAAGGGTTTGCTGTTGCAGGGAGATCATCAGTCCATAGCAGCAGGTAGCTTTGTTACCCTCGTAGGTAACCAGCAGTGCTCGGGCAGCAGGTACAGAGAGCCTGGCACTCTGCTGCTCCGCTGAGGCGCACGCTGGGGCCGTGAGGGTTTGTTTGTTCCCCACATGATTTGGCCAGAATGTGCTGTTAGAAATGCAGAATTTGCTGCTTCTGTGCCCAGCCCAGTGCAGGCAGCACTGTCCCTAACCGCCCCTCTTCTGTCGCGCTCCCCTTGTGGGCTCCTCGGAGCTCTCGGCTGCTGAGGGCAGTGTCGTCCCGTGCTTTCCAGCCGCAGAGTCACTGCTGTCCCTTTTCTTTGCCTTCATCTTCTGTGGTTTTTCTGCCGCCCGGGCCTGTTTGCAGTGAGAAATCAGTTATTGGCGACTTCACTACACAAAGATCCTGAGACTGAGCTCCTGGATTCCCTTTTCAGTCCCACCATGGCTTTGATGTGCAAATATTAAATTTCAAGGTAGTTTATTCAGTGCCCAGTGATTCTCTCCCACTGCAGAGGAGAGCTGTGATGCTCAAAGCACAATGACCCCACAGAGCTGTAATCCAGCAGGGAAGAGAGGGACAGAAACTGGTGGCATCAGAGTGCCCAGCCCATGGAGAAATGCTGGTCCAGGTTCTGAAGCGACCGGGAGTGCGTCTGTGAGTCCAGCGAGTCTGGAGCCAGAGGTAATGCTTCACCGGGGCTTTCTCTAATTACAGTTCAAAGGAGCTGTTTCCTTTGAAGTTCTAATTAACCCAAAGAGGCTGCCCAGGCAGAACGGTGAATCACTCACAGCGCGATGCCCATCACCCCATCCCATCCATTCCAAATGTCCTTATGACAAGGACATCAATGAGCCACAAACGACAAGCCCTGTGCAGCCATTTCTCACACACAGTTGTGTTTTACAATGAACTGCTGCTCTTCCCTTTTAAAAACGAGCTTAAAGATCGAGACCAACTGCCAGCCCAACACTGCCAACTTCACCACTAATCCCTGCCCCCAAGCACCACATCCTCATGGCTTTTAAATCCCCTCCAGGGATAAGGGCTCCACCTCTGGAGCAGCCTCAGCCAGGGCTTAGCAACCCTTTCAGTGAAGAAATATTTCCTGCGTGGGGTCGTGGTGCCCAAGTGCAGGTGCTGGCACTGAGCCATGTTGAATCCCCTCTCGTTGGCCTTGGCCAATGAATGGGGTCATCCGGCTAACCAACAGGACTTAAAACAGATGAGAAAACTGAAGTTCTTCCCCAAGCAATTGCTATAAAACCATTTCTCAGACCTGATCCATGCTTACCCCTGCCCTTGCCCGTTCGTCCTCTATCACTTCTCGTGCACCTCGTGTCTCCTTCCCAGGGTCTCTGGTTTTGCAGACGCTCCCTTCTGTGAGGAGAAGCAATGAGAAAAGCCGTTCAGTGGGCAAAGCTGGGCTTGGCGCGGCCATGGAAAGGTCCTGGCGTGAGCCCAGATGGGGAGAGGGAAGCAGCAGGAACGCCGAAGTCATTGGATGCGTCACTGCTCTCTTTCAGTGCCTCTGCAGGAGTTTTGTCCTTTAGTATCCAAGCAAAACCCATCTCCCCCTGCACCTACAGCACCACTCTTTACCTGGGTGCACGCTCCTCTCGCTCCTCCTGGTGTGTCCTGCAGGGACGGCTTTAGCCTGGAAAACGGGCTCTTCACCTTCCGGACGAGGTTTCCTGGCCTGTCTTTGCAGCTGTGGAAAAGCTCTGCAGCTCCTGTGGCTGACTGTGACTGCTGACAGCACCCACCAAACCCCTCCCAAAGTGCTTTACAAAGCCAGAGGTTTGGCCAGGAACCCCCTGAAGCCCACAGCTCCCCCCTGCGTCCCCCAATCCCGACAGGGACAAAGCTGCCACCCCGCAACCCCTGTGCGGGGTTTGAAGCCGATGCCGCAGGTGCATCAGGCACAGGGAACGCAGGGAGCGCTTCCTGCAGTCGCTGCTACCTGTTGGGGTGCTGCAGCGTCACCAGCACCAACCTGGGAGGCAGCAAGGAGGTCACCAAACTGAAAACACCCAGGGAAAGGAAAAGGGGGGTTAAAAGCGCTTTGGAAACAGCAGAGGCACTCTTTGATGGGTGATCCGGGCCAGCCCAGCTGCTGCACCCACGGTGCCCGTTGGGCATTTTACCCCCCCAGGGAGTGGGAGAGCTCGCCCAGCTCCACGAGGAATCCTCCCTGCCCAGCAGCCAAAACCAGTAGAGGTGAGGCCACCAGAAGGAGCATTCCTGCAGGCAGTGAGGTCCCCTCCCGGTGTGACCTGGCCCTGTGGCTGCTCCTCACGCCATGCCCAGCGAGGACGCGGCAGCCGTGGCGGTTGGGCACGGAGGCTGCTGCACGTCCTCTGCGTGTGGATGTTTGTCTGCACCGAGGCGGCCACGCTCGCAGCCCAGACTGTCCCGCGCCGGCTGAGCCACCCTACCCTGCTGGGGTGGTTCCTGTGAGGGAGGAGCAGCAGCTCCTCAGCACCAGGCAGGAATCAGCTGTAGGAGAACGCGATCCCCCCGTTTCCCGTGAGAGAGGCCCCTGGAGATGGTTTTCTGAGGGCAGGGAGAGCCCCACAGTGGATCACATTCCTGTTCCACCGCACCGGCCACCACCAGCCTGGGGAATTCCATGCACAGGTGCTCCTCAGCATGCAAGGAACATTTTACCAGGAAACACCAACCCCCTTGCTTTCTCCCACACCGAGCTCTGGGTTTTGGGGCCAACCCTTAACCAAGAGCTCTGAAAACACATCCTTCCTTCCTAAACCGACACACGAATCAGAACTCAAGCCTCGAGCAGACAGTGCTGAACAAGAGGGCCTCAAAAAAACTGGTTTTAGCTGGAGACCAACATGGAGAGGGTTCCTCGCACCCCCCGGCCACGCTCTACCTACCGCAGCGTCCTGCGGGAGGAATCCTGCGGCACCAGCAGCTCCACGTAAGGCAGCTTCTTGTACTCCTCATCCCCCACTGCCACGTAGTAACTGCCGCTCCGCAGCTCCTCCCCAGCGCACACGGGGGTCCCGTCCAGCCTGCAGAGCCTTGGGGAGCAACAGCAGAGGGTCCAAAGCTGCCACAAGGCTGGACGAGCCCTCAGCGCGGACGCCACCACACGCAGAGGGCAAAACAAGACCAAGGCAGGACACGGAGGATCAACCATTCCAGATGTTACTCCAAGGAAGCGCACAGAAATATCACACCCTGTGACCAGTGAGGGGTCGGCTTTCTCCTCGGGTGCCAACCAAGAGGGCTGTGAGGAGAGGGCGGGCTGTGCTTGTTGTATAAAATCCCCTCTTTCTAACCATAAATCCCTTTTTATGCCATTCTTTACTGCTTGCTTTTTGCTTTTTCAGCCGACCCATCACCGCCAGCCCTCACAGAGCACCCAGACACCGGGGCCATCCCCGGTGTAAAGACGGGAAAAGCAGAAATGCAAACCAGGCTGGAAGAGCAGAGGAGAAGCGGCTGCGTGAGCGCCCGGGTCCTCTCTGCTGGTCAGAGCTGCCTGGGTTTGGGACAGAGGGGAGCGGGCAGCGCCTGCTCTGGACACCCACTTGCTGACAGCCCCGCTGCGCAGCTTGGCTTTCTCCGTCAGCGAGGCGAGGAGCGCGTCCCACTGCGGCGCAGCGCTCCGGGACAGCAGCAGCGGGAAAGGAGGGCTCAGCAGGTCCCCGTTCCGGAAAACACTGCGGGAGAAACAGCCCGGAGCATGCGATGAGCCAGTGCTCATGGAGCCGGGGCAATATTTGCAACAAATACTGCAGAAGCTGGAATTGTCCCCGGAGGGCAGCGTTCCCAGGGTCTCCCAGAGAAATCCCCTCCTCCCACCTCTGAAAGTGCTCTCAGAGCCCTCCAGGGAGCCCCCCCAGTGCACTCACTGGATGGTGCGGAGCATCTGGGTGCGCGTCTGCTGTTGAGCCGCAACGTCTGGTGCCCAGGGAGCTGCAGCGCGGGGCTGCAGACCGAGTTCAGTGCAGGAGATCGGCGGCAGCCCCGGCACTGAACCCCGCGGGGCTGCAGCCTCTGCTCCAGCGGGGCCACTTGCCCCCGGCCCCCGCCTGCCCCAGCCCCCACGTGTCCTCCCGCTGCCGGGTGGCTTTGTTGTCAGCAGCTCCAAGGCTGGAGAGGCTCTTCCCATGGCCAAGCACGTTCCAGCGTGGCCAATGAACCTCTGAGCGCAGAGCCCTTCGCGGCACCGCTGAGGGGACAAAGGGACAGAGCAGCAGCCCCTGCGCTGCCTCCCGTCCTGCGATGACAGTGGCCCCTCTGCCTCATCTCATCCGGGCACCTTCCAGCCCTAAATCTCACCTTGAGCTTCCTCCGAGCCCACCCTGACACCTCTCACACCTCCCTGCAGTGCAGGGACTCACCTGCAGCCCCACGGGGACTCACCTGCAGCCCCACGGGGACTCACCTGCAGCCCCAAGCTCCTCCTTGTGCCGCAGAGCTCCGTCCTTCCATGGCATAAATAGCTGAAAGAATCAAAGAACCATGGAATGGCTGGGGGGGAAGAGAGAAGAAGGGAAGAGAGAAGGGAAGAGAGAAGCGTTGCCACTTGCCAGCTAGGCCATGGCTGAGTGACAAGCAACGAGGAACCAGCCCATCGCTCCACCTTGGTCCCTCAGCACCAGGAGCGTGGGCGCTTCTGAAAGGATTCTCCCACGCCCCACCTCGTGGGCTCTCAAAACTCCAGGATAAATTAACATCTGCTGCATTTAAGGAGTTCCCAGCCAGACACAAACCATCGCAGACACCCACAATGTTCCGGTCTTTGTGTTAATCCCTGAGGGAGGCTCCCGGGGCTGAGGGGGTTGATGCAGCCTGGAGCAGCTCCTCAGCCAGTGCGGCGCACACCATGGAGCCAGATGGACCAGGCACACAAAGACAGACAGACACACAGCATCCCCTCACGAGCCAAGTGATGCCCCCAAAAAACCCTTTAAGCCTCTCTATTTCAGTAAAAGCCAGAACAGCTCTGCTTTGTGCAGAATTAGAACACAAAAAGCCTCCACAGCACCAGAGCAGCAGCAGAACCTCACACACCAAGATCCAGGCACACGAGAGGCAGAGAACGCGTGCCTCCCCCAGAGGGTTTTCTCCCGAGTCGTATGACCCAATATGTGCCTTTTTCACGTGATCTGGAATACATCCAGTAATTTCCAGCAGGAAAAGAAACCAATCTGTCTCCAGTTTCCCTTGGGTCTCTGCCCCTCTCCCCTCTTTCATCTCCATCCACCCCCAGTGTCCCCCCCAGAGCCGATCTGAAGCCGCTCACCAAACCCGGAGACCCAAGGTCCTTCGACTCACTCAAGCTTTTTGAACTTCTCAAAGCCCGCGGCCACGTACTGGTGCCCGTCCTGCAGGTCCCCCAGCGCGGCGACGCGGTGCCCGTGCCTGGGTGTGTAGAGGTTCCTCACCGCCAAGGGTGCGTGAACGCTCACGGTCACCTCATTCAGAAACGCCTCGAAGGTCGGGAAGCGCCGCGGGCTCACCACAAGCTTCCTCCCGGGGAAGAAGGGGTCACCGTTGCGATACACCAACACGTTTTTGGCAGGAGGTGCCAGAGCCAAGCTCAGGGAGCTCATCCCTGTGGCCAGGTAAGCCCTGCTGACCGGAGGGAAACACGGGGCACAGGGGAGAGTTTTGGTCTCCCTTGTGCTTGGCTCAAACCCTCCCAGCCAGCAGCTCCGGCACTGCGTCCCTTCTCGGCGCAACCTGCTGTCTCCATGGACACAAGGAAGTTGTGAGGCCACATCAACCTGCAGGGCACCTTTCTGTGTGAGAACCAGGAACTGCACAGCTCTTTATTCCTCCAACATCCGGTGCTGTGCGCTCGCTCAGCCACCGCTGCAGTCACCTGGCTCAGATCAGCCAGCCTGCATGGGCAATGCCAGCATCTTCCTGGCAGCAGGGGGGCATCCCACCCAGCGCAGCGCCATCCGGCCGCTGTCACCTCTTGCCATTAAGAAGTGCATTAGGATTTTGTCCTGGGTGTTGGACAAACACCCACATCCCAGCAGACACCCTGTCCTTTCCACTGAACAGGCTGCTGGGGGTTGAAACAGACCATGGACTCAAGCGGCTGTGCCCAGGAGGGGAGCGCAGGGCAGGCAGATCCAGAGATGGGTGTAAAGAAACCTTTTTATTCATTAACAAGTTGGCATCATTCAGGAAGGGACGGATAAATCTGCCTCACAGCAAGAGGCTGAGGCAGCAGGAATGCCGCGTGCATGCACAGGAGTCAGGGAACAGCAGGGAGTGGCAGCACCACATGGAAAGTCCCTTTCTGAGGGACACCGAATGCCCCTGGACAAAGCACCGAACACCTCGGTTCTTGCTCTCTCCCTCAGGCACCAGTCCAGGCGACTCTGCCACACAGGGACACTTCCACTGGCAGAGACACGCGAGTCAGGAACAAGGTCTCACCTCCAGAAGATCAGGGGTGATGCGCCATCACCCCACCAACTGCACAGGAACATCGGGAAACGGCTCCCAACTTGTGGCTTCAGCAAGGTGCTCCCCACAGCCCAGCGCCCGGGGACCCCACCGACTGCAGATCCGTCCCAAACACACAGCTCCGATGCCGGCACGTGTCACCCACAGCTCGGTGGAGAAGAGTTTGTTCCAGCAGCTGCCTTCAGGCAGTTTTGTTCCACCACAGGCAGAAAGCACCCTCCGTACGCAGCAGGCTCCCCAGCCTCAGTTTTCCCCGAGAAGCGTCCAGCTCAGCCAATAGAAATTCGGTTCTTGTAGAGGGAGACCTCACCGGGACCCCCTCCAGGACACACAACCACCTCCTCAGCTTCACAGTGACGTTTAATCCTTGCTTTGACCAACACCCACATTCAAAAGAAATAAAAGGCTTTCTTGCCACTTTCATCTGGAGTGGAAAACATCGGCTCATGGAGCTGGAGCTCCCTAGGCCGCTGCTGGCCGTGAGATCACGTCAGGACGGTGGTTCTGCAGCTCCACGGCTTCTCCACATGAATCCGAGCGCCCTGCACGTTCAGGAATGCTCTCCTATGGGTCAGGAGCTGCCAGCTGCTGTTTCAGCATCAGGTACTGCAGGAGAAAAAAACAAGTGTTAACAATTAAATCCCAAAGACAGAGGAAGTAGAAGAGCAGCCGGCTGGGACGATCAGCTGGCAAAATTGTTGTGCTGAGTTAGAAAATGGACAAATCTCAGCTTGAAGCGAGACAAAGAGCAGCCCATGGCACTGGCTGGTACCCTGGAACCTACTGACAGGACAGGCACCACAGGGTAACAACCCTGCCACAGGCCAGCAACAAAGCTTGTTACCAGACCCGAACAGCTCCCGTTTCACTTCGTCATTCCTCTTTTTTTTCCTCCAGAGAAGGAAAAAAATGACTGCCATCCCCTGATCCAACCCCTGGGTATCTGTAGAGCCACCACTCTGCCCCAATCCCGTCACACAGCTCCACTCTGCCCTGCTGACTGGGCAGGCCCTTACGTGCTCCCGGCTAGCGATAGCCTGCTGCAGCCACAGCAGCTCCATGATCAAGTGGTTCCTGTAGGCCTGGAGGCCGGATCGAGTTTGAGGAAGCTCCTCTATGCCCTCAAGCGGAATTTCTGCAAAGAAACGCAAGATTAACCTGTTATTGAAACCAAGATTCCCACTGCACTGCCTCTCTGCACAGAGCTGTTCCGAGCCCTCCAGGATAGCCTGAAGCTTCTGGTTCTCCAAGGACCTGCTGTGCCCCACAGTTGCCACCAGCTGGCTCAGAGCAGGCAGGACAGCCTGTGGGCCCAGGCCACGCTGTGCTCCTGTCCCTTGTCCCTTACCCTGGCAGTCTCCAAGGATCTCCATCCCCAGGAGATTGCTGTCCCACACAGAGGAGACGGTGCTGTGGTCCTGCCTCTCCTCGCTCCCCGCTGGGGCGCCGCACCCCTCCTCAGAGCATTTATCAGCACCAGCTCCGCGATCCAGGTCACTCGCTGCTTCGCCTCCACCTGCAGAGCTCAGCCCGTTCCCGCTTTGCAGCTGTGCTGTGGGTTCTGCGCCGCTGCAGCCCCCGTCCCGCGCTGGCTCAGCACTGTCTGGCTCCTGTGGTTTCTCTGTGCTGGCCACATGCCTCGGTGCAGCCTCCGGCTCGTTCGCACGCACTGGCTCCTGACGGGGCAACGTGGGAGTGAGAAACAAGAAGGACACACACAGGGCTACCGACACGTTCCAATCACAAACCATCACGAACTGCAAGGGGAAAAGGCACAGGGGAGCAGGAAAAAACTGATTTAGAGACTTTTGTCTTGAGGCTGAGCTTCACCCGGAGGAGGAATCCTCAGTCAGGGTCTCAAGGGGATGAACGAGGGAAAGCCTTAATGGTCAGGGCCATGTAATTGTTGGCTTTAATTTGGCAGAATTACACATTCTGTGCTGCAAAAGCATCTCCTGAGGTCACACACGCACACACCCACACACAGATCGGCCGTGTGCCCCTCAGGTGGGGCTGCAGAACCCCTGGACACACAGACCTCTGGGAGGAAGTAGGGCCGGGGCAGGAACCGGCCCCTCCACTGCAGCCGGCTCAGGTCTCCTTCGATGTCCCGCACCACCTCCTCGTACTCTGCCTGCAGGCTCCGAAAGCGCTTCCGCAGCAGGAACCCCCGGACATGGGCCTGGGGGGTGGGGGGGCTGGAGTCAGCGAGAGCCACTCTGCACCCTCTGTACTCCCTGCACCCCCCAGCCCCTCCTATGTTCTCCCGGGCCCGCAGCCTCGCGAAAGAGAGCACATAAGGAGGCTGTGCAGCCCCTCCCTTTCCCCATTTTGTCCCCTCCCTCCCACGCTCTCCCCACGGGAGCCTCCTCCCCGTTATCTCTACCCCACGGGACTCCTCCCAGCCGTGTTCACCCCACAGGAGCTCCCGCTCTGCCTTGCCCTCCCCACGGCCGCGTCTGCCCCACAGGACCCTCCCCCGCCGCAACCCTCACGGGGCCACCTCCCGCCATCTCCTCCCCACGGGAACCTCAGCCCCGCCGTGACCACCCACAGGGACCACCCTCCCCGGGCCCGGGCCGCACCTGCAGGCAGGTGACAGCGCGGAGCCGCCGCCGCTGCCCCCCGAGCTCCGCCTGCGGCCCCCGCGCTGCTGCCATGGGCCCGGCTGGCGGGCGCCGCCTGATGACGTCACGCTGCGCGGCAGTGGGTGGGGCAGCGCAAACCACGCCCCCTCGGCGCCCCCCGGGGCCGTGGGCGCCCCAAGATGGCGGGGGGGGCGGGGATGGAAGCCCGGCCGCGCCGTGCGGGTCCCGGCGGGGCCGGGCCGGGCGCGGGGTCAGGCGGCCGCGTCCTCGGGGTCGGGGCTCTCGGCCAGGTGCAGCTTCTGGCTGGGCGGGGTCAAGGGGAATGGCGGGGAGGACACGGACCCGCCATCGCGGCCCCAGCCACCATAACCGACACCACTGACACCAGCACCGTCACCACCAGCACTGCCACCCCCTGCCCTGGTCCCCATTGTCACTGCCCTGGCCTCTGCCACCACCCTCAGCATCAACGCCACCACCGCCATCACCACCACGGCCCCACAGCCACCACCATGCCAGCCCCCAGTCCCTGCCACCACC
>VWPV01035134.1:0-21497 GCA_013389885.1 Geococcyx californianus
GTTTTCAGTTAATTATGTACAACGTATTTTAATGCTAATTAATGCATAGAATTCTCCATAGGTAAAGCATCCAGGCGGCTGAGTTCAGTGGCAAGGTAGAGATTCTTCTGATGGCCTTAACTGTTGTTACTGTGACTCTGAAAGCAATTCCCCAGACTTAGGGAAGTCACAGAGTGTGGACTAGTGAACAGAGGTAAAATTAGTGGTTTCTTCTTGCTGCAGAAAATGCTAACTTTTATTTTCTGAAATGTGTGTAACTGTCCCCTGTCAGTGTGTGACTGCGTGTGGTTATAATTCTTCTGGCTCAGGTACACAAGATATCACCATCTAGCTAAATCACATCTGTCATTTTCAAAACAAAGTGTCCGTAGGGTTTGTAATGAGTTATTTCCAGTATAAAAAGTTCTCAAAGGTCATCAAATGGAATTTCAGTGAGTCATCCTTGGAGTCACTAGTTGTTCACAACTTTTAGCAGCTGAGGAGCCCCAGCTTGACTTTGTTTGAGCTTGCTACTGGATGCCTTCAGTACCTTAAATGTGTACCATCCAGCAAAGCCACATGCTCCTAACAGCTCAGCATCTGCCAAGCACAGTAACCCACCAACTCCTGGGCAGGGGGAGAACACAGCAAAACTACTGGGAAACCTGAAATTCAGTTGGTCTGAAATGGCACTTTATGTTGCAGAGCTACGGCCCTGCCACCTGCTGTGAAGTGTAGGCTCAGGTGTGGTCTGCTCACCTCACAGAGTCCTTCCCTTTGGCTGTCCAAGTACATCAAGAACTCAGATGGGCTTTGCAGTTCTGGATCAGGGTATAAAGAAATTGCAGTCTCTTTTTATGTTTGTTTGCAGACGGGCAATTCCTGGATGTGGTGGGAGTCTGAGACAGAGTTTCCCAGCGAGTCAGAGAATAACAGTGACTTCCAGTCGCTTCTCGGCTGGGATTCAAGCATGGATCTGGACATCAGGAGCTGGAGGAATACTCAAGAGGTGGCCATGGGGAAGCTAGATGAGAGCAGCCGAGAGGCAGACCAGCAGCCGGAGCTCAGTGAGCCTCTCTGGGAGGATGATACTGAAGACTACCAAAAGGCAAAGAGAGCATGTGAAGACAACAGTCTTCTCCAGTTCTTCTCAGAGGTAGGGCTGTTTGGATGACAGGGAAGTGGGTGGCATAGTTCAGGCCCTCCTGAAACATGAGGGTTTTCAGGGCCTCCACCATCCCTACACATAGAAACAGTCTGGGGGAGGAGCAGATGCCCTGAGTTCACTTGCTCCCTGCCCCAAGCATAGCCATTCCTCCCATTTAAAGCTGGCAGCACAACCAGGCAGCTGCTTTGCCAAAACAGAGCTCACTCTAAAGCACAGAGATGTCAGTGAACTGACACTGTAATAATAACACAGGGCTTCATCAGAAGATTTTGCAAGGATTCCTAAAAATGGAAAGGCGTTCGTGAGTGGAAGCAAAAATAGCATCTGTGCTGTTTCTTTCTTCTTCTTTTGCTGTCAGAATTTGAAGCAATACATCTCTGTGTTGTAGGTAACCCAGATGATGGAGCCTCTCTGCATTAGCAGCCCACACTCATCACAGACTCAGTGGGATTATGGTGGCTCTAGGAAACAGGGTGATGGGGAAGATATGAGGGTCCAGGAAAAGATCACAGGAACAGCAGTCTCAGGAGCAGAGGGAAGTCAACAACACATCCTGGCCGAAGATGAGAAAGAACACTTCCCAGGAAGAGAGGTAGGAGAGAGGTCGTCCTAGGAGAGCCTCTGGCCTTGCATGAAAGACAAGGGACAGTGAATGAAATTGACTCTAGAGGAGATGGGGAAGTTCCAGGTTCTGAGTGGGGAGATAGGCACACAGAGGAGGGTGCAGCAGGGAGGGGAATGCAACAGAATGTATGAGAGGAAGGAAGTTTTTTATGTATGGATACGTATCTTTTTCAACAGGAAGCTTGTTAGAGATCAGACCCTCAGATGTGAGTTGGAGGAATGGCTGCTTGGCAGTGTAAAGGTGACTCATGAGAGCTGGCAGTCTGCTCTCAGGTTTAAAACAAGACTGGAATAGTTGACTTGTTCTAATTGCTGTGTTATGCACCACACAGTTTGGCTGGTTTCAGGCCCACGTGGCTGTGACAGCAATAACCATCTGCCCCTGGAGACAGTCATGTCTTGGAAGCAGGCATTGTTTGGCCTGGGTTTGTATCAGTCCTGTGTCTTGGGAGAGGCTGTGAGCTCCCAGCAGCCTGTGAGGTGTTGCCAGGACAGTTAACATCTCATTTTTCCACACTCACATTTATTCCCTTGCAAATGTAGACACTGGAGACAGAAATAACTTCTGGGGTTCTCACATTTCACTTGTTCAACCAGGATGGTGTTATTCCCAGCAGTTCCCTCATGGTTCTATCAGTGGTTAAAGCCACATACAGCACAGTGTCCACTTTCTTCCTGAGGAGTCTGCTCCATCAGATCCCTGTTAAGGAAGTCTCAAGTGCCCCCGCACATAATCCTACTTCTGGACTCCAAAAAGCCTCCCTCCCTGCACCTGTCATTCTGCATTTTATTGGCAAATCGCTACAATGACAGCAACACTCTCCTCCTTGGCTGAGTCCCTGTCGTATTTATGTGGGAGTTTGTGAGGAAACAATCTTGTTGCACTCTAGAAGATCCTGTTTTCTGTGTCCTGAGATTTAACAAGTCTGAGACAATCTTACCTCAGCTGCTGATTGCCCTCTCACATCCATGACTCTTCACAGAAAAGCAGATGGACACAACACTGGGCACCAGTCAGCTCCACAGTGTTTGTGTTAGCCAAAGGTGTTTATAATCTGAGAGATCAAACCAAGCTGTTACTGGAGTTCTGGGCAGTGCAGAGGTGGTCTGAATAAGGTCAAACATCATCCTCCAGAATGACACAAGCAAGCAAGCTCCCAGCTGAGACTGGATGACATAAAGGGACGTGCAGCAGGCTAGCTTCTAGATAAAGAATTTAGGTGATAGGCTACCATTTTAACAGCATCTTCCTTTTCCTCTGTGATCTTCAGAAAAAGACTCAAGAGACACCTGGAGAACAAGCTTTAGGTGAGACACATCCACAAGAGATGGGTAATCGGGTCCAGGATCAAGATGACAGTGACAACACTTCTGCAACCTCTGTGCTGGACTCCACGAGCCCAGTTATGCAGCTGTAAGTAGATCGTTCTGCTCTCTTGCAGGCACAGCAGAACAGAATCATTTCCCTTGTCTCATGCGAACAAGTGTATGGCACAGGTCACATCCAAGGAGGTGAGATAGGCAAGGAGAACAGGAGGGAAGGAGGTAACTTTTGCTGTCTCTGTGGATCTGCCAGCATTTTTTTTGGCATTGATCTTAACTGGAAGTGGGAAGAGCAGAGATTAAAAAAGAGATTAAATGGAAAATACATGTTTCCTCAAGGCAGTTAGGCCGTGTGTGAGCTGGGCATCGTGCTTTGTCGGGCAGTGTCCAACCCAGCTCCCAAGAGAGGCGTTACCAGCCTGCTTTAGACAGGTGCAGGCATGTCAGTCACCTGCAGGCTCTGCCACCTGTGATCACCTGAGCACCTTTTGAAGGAATATTGTGTGTTTTGGGGACAAGAAACTTCAGTTACACAAGCTTTTCTACCCAATTCGATCCTGCCCTTTAGAGCTGCTCAGCTCAGCCCTTGTTTCTACTGATTGCCTTGCATCTTCCTGCATTCTGAATGCTTAGTTGTACATTCAGATGCGGGACACTTCCATGTCTCACCCTGAGAGGCTTTGCACAGCTACCACAAAGGATCTCTGTGTTTTATCCACCTGGATGTGTTGGGTGCTAGCAGAATTGCCACCTCCTACTTTGTCTGGAGTGTGATGATCTGGCAATATATTCCCTCCACAGATTGCAGATGAGCGGGGATCGCCCGCTGCAGCACTTGTTCTTCAAAAGAACTCTCCTGTCTATCTGGAAGATAATAGCCAGTCACAGGTATGTGGGGGCAAAGGGTTGGATTGACATGGCTCCTGTACACATTGCCCCAGGTTCCAGCTCCTGTGTCACCAAACCTTGTCCTCCCTTGCACAATGCCCACCACAGGCTGACATGTTTCTCCATGGTTTGCTTCTGGGTGATTTTGCAGCAAGAACAGCTGCAGACTGCAAAGCTGGGGAGAATGCTGCATATTCATTTCCTCTGCTTAATGTGGCAGAGCCCAAATGTTGCTTCCTACACAGCTGGCCCAGCCAGCTTCAGTGAGGGTCTCAGCCTCCTCCCATGCCTCATCGTGCCAGCCACCCATTGACGACTGTTATTAACCAATCATGGCTCTCACAGCAAGCGGGGAGCAGCAAGTGCTGATGCATGTTGCAGTGTTTTCTTTGGTGGAGAGGTGGACAGAGTTTGTTCCCTGTGCTTGTGCCTGTAGATACAGTAGCCCCTTCCTGAAGGCAGTGTCAGAGAAACAAGCCCCTGGATACACGAATGTGGTGAAGAGGTGAGTTTGTGGAAGAAGTCGCTGCTTCTTCTGTCTTCTCTGGTTTCTGAAGGGCCAGTGGGACAGTTTCCTTTTCCAGAGTTTGGTTCTCACCAGCATCTCCCACTGATCTCTTTTATTAAAACTCCCTTCCAGGTGATTAGAATGTGGAAGCTTGCACTAGCTCTGGAACTCATAAGAACTGTGCCTGCCATTTGCTGGCTTTGCATAGCTGACTTACTCGAGGCACAGTCCATGCAGCTGTAATACCTGCTTCTAGAGCCCAGCCATCTCTTCTCTACATGCTGGCAGCGTGTGCCTCAGTCAATACTCTCTCCTCACCCACTGCTTGCTCCCCAGATGTTTTACTCTCAGTGGAGAAGTGGGTCATAACAAAATTTCCCAGAGAGTTTAAGGGCATTTTTCAGAGCTGAGTCATGTTCTATTCTGGTCACAGTTGTCCTCTCTGCAGCCATTCATTTTCCCATTCTGTCAAAATAAGGGAAGTAATATTTGTTCTCCATCATGTTCCCCTTACCAGTGCTGCTATTTTTGCTAGTGGTACCATTTGATTTTAAGGGGTTTTAATAGATACCTATTTTAGTAACTTCTCTTTCTACACCAAGAGCTGGACTGACTTCATGAAGCCCAATTACTAGGATTGCTCTGGTTGCCTTCTCTGGAGCTCAACATCAGATTTTTTTTTAGAGGTGACTGCTAATGACCTGCCAAGTTGATTGGATAGCAAGTGTCGCATTGGCTAAACTTTCTTTTGCCTGATTCAGAAGAATAACATTTCTCACTCCCTCTCTTTGTCCTGAGCAATAAAATTGATTGAAAATAGCTGTGCTTTCAGGGCCATGCTGAAACAAGAAGTTTGTTCATGCAGAGCCTGAAGAGTGCCTGGTCCTGGGTTGCAATTTAATTCTCCTTCTGTTTGTCTTTTGTAGACCCATGGATTTAACCAGCATAAAGAGAAGATTGTCAAAGGGACAGATTTGGTCCGTGGTCCAGTTCCAGTGCGACCTCATGCTTATGTTCCAGAATGCAATAATGTACAACAGTTTTAACCACTACGTGCACCGCATGGCGGTGGAGATGCAGCAAGAGGTCTTGGAGCAGCTGCAGATGTTGTGTGAAGTCCTCCTGTGCTCAAGGGACTGTCTGGGGTGAGGGAGCCATGTCTGAATCCTGTTTCTTTCGGAGCAGTGTTGTTGGCTCCAGAGGTCTGCTGGGGCTCGGGAAGTGCTGGCACCATAGCCGTGGCCTTCAGCAGACCTAGTTATCCTCAGTGGTAGCTGCCAGGTTGATAGGGTAAGGAACAAAATGGTTTCTAGGAGGGACATGGGAAGGGAAGCCTCCTTTATGGAAAAACAGCAGCAAGAGCTTGCAGTGAGAAAGGTTTCCCTGGAATGAAAAAAAAAAAGTGACCCAGGGCACTGCAGGAGATCTCTGTTGTCCACTGCCTCCCCTCTGTGGTTTTGGCATTGCTGTGTTGGGGTTCGGATTGGGTTGAGCGTTTCCCCCTTGAGTTGCCTCAGGCCATGAATGCTCTGGGCCGCAGGGCCAACAGAACCCCAATAAAGGCCGTTGTTGAAAGCTTGTCCCTGTGTGTTTGACACCCTGGCCTGAGAAGGAAGGGAGCCATGGGGTGGGGGAAGCCCTGGGCTAAGGGAGCCTCAGGCTGAGGGGAGCCCAGGGCTGAGGGAGCCTCGAGTTGAGGGAGCCTTGGTCTGAGGGGCCCTGCGCTGGGGGAGCTTCAAGCCGAGGGGCCTTCGGCTGAGGATGAGAGGGCCAGCGGGAGGCCTGGGGTCCGCAGGGCCAGGGACGCGAATGTGCCGCGGGCCCTTAGTCGGCGCGGTGGCTTTGGCGTTGCTGATTGGCTGTCACGGAGTCGGCAGCCGTCAGTCCCGCCCCCGCGCTGTGCGTGCCCCGGAAGTGGAAGCGGCGGCGCACGGTGCGGCCATGGCGCGGGAGAAACAGCTGGAGGCGGCGGCAGAGGCGGAGGGGACACCTGAGCGCTCGTACCGGGAGCAGCTCGACTTCCTGAATCCCATCGCCCAGCCGCTCGCCTCCCGCAAGCTGACACGCAAGCTCTACAAGTGCATCAGGAAAGGTCTGGCTGGCAGCAGGGCATGTGGATGGGCAGGGACACGGGCACGGGCACAGGAATGGGCAGGGGGATGGAGGGATGGGCGTGGGGCTGGACATGGGCACGGATACGAGGTTTCGGTCGAGACCATGCAGCCTCTCACGGTGCAGTTTTCTTGCAGCATCCAAGCACAAGCAAATCCGTCGTGGCGTGAAGGAGGTCCAGAAGTTCATCAACAAGGGCGAGAAGGGGTAAGCACTGTCCCAGCCCCACTGCTTCAGCTCCACGGCCCCAGCCTGCCCGGTGACACCAGCTTTTCCCCACAGGATCACGGTGCTGGCTGGCGACACGCTGCCCATCGATGTGTACTGCCACATCCCCATCATGTGTGAGGACAGGAACCTCCCCTATGCATACGTCCCTTCCAAATCGGTAAGGGCTGGCGCTGCGCAGCCGGGAGGAACCAGTGCCAGCAGAAGGGAGTGCGGTGGGCAGCGCCTAGCCCTAGCTACAACAGGAGCCTTCCCTGGAAGGCACAGATCTGGTGCCTGAGCAAAGCCCCCAGTGCTTGTCTGCGACCAGGGCACAGGAGGGACAAGCAGTCACAGCACAAATGCATAAAAATTTCACAGAATCCTTTGCTGTAAGCGAGTCCCTGCAGTATTTGGGGATGGGGCCTCCCTGGGATGGGATGCATTTTCCTCTGCTTATTTGTGAGCTGGGACATGGCTGCTTGCAGAAATGAGATGCTGGCCAAGGTGTAGTATTGGTGGGACAATTACCCCTTTTTAGACTGGAAGTTTGGAGGTGTCAGTGTCTTTGGGACTCCGCCCCTGATGCAGACAGCCCCTGGCTCTTTGCTCTGGGAAGGGGTGCAGTGTGAGAGGCAGGTGTCGGCCCAGCACTGCGCTTCCAAGGGATGGGAGATGAGCCGGTAACAGGTCTCTTAAACCCAAGCACGAGTCAGGAGGGTGTCAGGGTCTGGCAGAGATTTCTTTGCTGTGTTAGAGTAGGGCACAAGGTGCATTGGCTGGGTGCCCTCAGCCTTCCCCACAGTCTCACTGTTCCCGCAGGACCTGGGAGCCGCAGCAGGCTCGAAGCGCCCGACCTGCGTGATCATGATTAAGCCGCACGAGGAGTACCAGGAGACGTACAATGAGTGCTTGGAGGAGGTGGAGGCTCTGCCGCTGCCGCTGTAAAGAGCCAGGGACGGGCTGTGCCCCGCGGGGCGGTGACAGGGGACGCTGCTCGGCCCCCGGCCCGCAGGGACACTGCCGGGGCGGGGCTGAGGAGCGCTGTGAGGGGGAATAAAGATGTTTGGGGTTTGTATGATGCGGTCTGTCACTCTTAACGGGAAGTGCCAGGGAACGGGGTCCTCCGCGCCGTTAGGGGGTGCCCGCACTCCGCCCCTGGACGGTGGGGCTGGAGGGTGGCGGGGCGGGGGAGACGTGTGATGGCGGCAGCGCCCCGGGCCCGCCCGCCCGCCCCGCGGGGCCCGGCCGTGACTCAGACCGCGCGGCGCCCCGGCCGGTTGTGCCTCCCTCCCCGGCGGCTCCGGCGCTGCAGGGCCCAGCCCGCCGCCCCCACGGCGCCCGAGGAAAAGCCGAGGCAAAATCCAGGAGAAAGGGATCTGGGTTTATTGCAGGAAAGGCCGGGGGAGCTGAGCCGGCGCCTCTCGACCGGCTCTGCCCGCTCCTCAGCTCCCCCACCCAGGAGGCGTGATGTGGGGATGCCCAGGCTTCTCCCCAGGTTGGGAAGCATCCCTGCCCGCATGTTCCAGCCCTCCTCTCTCTCCCCCAGTGTCTCCCAACATCAGCAGGCACTCGGCCCCTCGCACCCGAGGGCTGGGCCCTGAGACACCGCCAACCACCTCCATGGCAGAGCATCCCCCATATAGAGGTTCTGGGGCAGCTGCGTGCCCTCCCAGCAGGACCAGCACTTGTGAGGCTTTCCTCCTCTGCTCTCCCAGCGGCACCAGCATGGACTGGTCCAGGCATAGGGCACTGCTAGCTCCAGGAAAGCCACTGTGAGCAGCAGCTGGAACCCCCACAGCAAGACAGAGAGGTTGTGGGCAGGGCTTGAGCTTCTCATTAGCAAGACATTAGGTTACTGAGTTGTCGGGAACAGGGGTGGCAGAGCAGGAGGGACAGGGAATACCTCACAGGGCATTTGGTTTCTGCCCCTGTGGTAGAAAGGATCACAGGGCAAACGCCCCAGGAGTCAGAGCAGGGGGCACATGCAAGACCCCCACCCTTGCACAGATGACCCCCCCGCCCTCCCCTCCAGAGACCTCCCTGAAGGGCCTGAAGTGCTGCAAGAAGGAAAAGCTCCCTTGTTGCAATCAGTCCTTCTCCCCAGGACAGCACAAAGCAGCTGGTTCTTGTGCAGACCCTGAAATCATTCCATCGCAGCAGCAAGAGACCTTCCCCCTTCACAGTCCTGCCAACATCCCGCTGCTCAAATCTTCGAGGACTCCACTCTCTCAATCCAGGGTGAGTCAGCTCCGACCTCCCTGGGCTCTGACCGCAGCTGCCGTAGCTCCCGCTCCAGTGCCTGGCTCCGGTGGTACATCTCCATGTAGCTGGCCTGTAGCTCCCGCTGGTACCGCAGCACCTTCTCCTTCTCCTCCTGCCAGGTCTTCCTTTCCAGCTCAAAGTTCACAGCCTGCAGCTGGCCTTGGCGCCGCTCCCGCAGCAGCTCTGCCCACAGCCACTCCACCTGCCGTTCCAGGGGCTCTGCCGTGTCACTGTGAAGGCCCCGACACTTGGAGTCATCAGTTTCACAGCCAGGGAAGTCCTGGCACGCCGGCATGGGATCGTCACCCAGTGGCAGTGAGGTGCCAGGCTCTGGGGGACTCTGGAAGGAGTCTGCCAGTTGTGCCAGCTGGGAGTCCCTCACCTGGACCTCTGCCTTGGCCTCCCGCAGCTGCGTCTTAAGGCTGAAGATCTCGCCTAGTTTCTGAGCCATCTCCTCCTGGGTGTCCCGGAGCTGCTGCTTCAGCAGGGAGATCTCTGCTGCCTTCTGGCACACCTGTAGGGCACATGCAAGTGGTGAGGAAGGGTCGGAAGAGCACGACCCCAGAGGTGGCAGCAACCCAGGCTGTCACCACAGCACCCCTAAGACCACAAGCATCACACTTGGCACATCTCCCACATTCTGTGGCCACAAGTGACACCAAAGCAGGGAACCACTCTCCCCATCCTGAGTCTACAGCCAGGATGGTAGCAAGGGGAAGGGAAGGAAAGGAAGCAGACTCACCTCCCACTTGGTCTCCTCCAGCTTGGGGCTGACACGCTCGCCCTGGGACTGCCTGAGCTTGGTCTCCTCGCACTGGCACTGCTGCATGCTCAGCTCCTCTTGCAGCCGTTTCTTCTCCTGCTGCGCCTTGTAGAGCTGCAGCTGCAGTGCCCGCTGACCACGCTGCGCCTGCTGCGTCACCTGCTGTAGCCTGGCCATGTACATCTGCTTCAGATCCTCCAGCTCATCCAGCCACAGCCGCTGCTTGTCCTCAAACACCTGCCAGCACAGGCAAATGCTGGTAAGTGTCTGTAGCTGCCCCTGTGTAGGACAGCCCCAGGGAGGGATCCCAGAAAGTCCTGTGATGTTGGGTCCTCCCACACTTGGGATACTCCCAACCCAACACCCACCATGGCAGGACACCAGCTCCTTCATAGCTCCTTCCACCCAGGCACCACTACCCCACACCACTGCCCAGGGCCCCCAGTACAGCCCAAGCCCCACAGCTCACCTGCGTGAAGGGACCTTCGGTCTCGCTAAGGCTCCTCTTGAGCTGTCGCAGCTCTCCTCCTGTCTCCTGCAGCCGGTCCTCCATCTGCTTCACTGCATCCTCCAGCGAGTAGGTGAACTCATAGGGTGGCGGGGGCTCCCCAGGGCTCTGCAGCCGGCTCAGCGTGGCCATGCTTTTGCAGGACAGGGGTGCCTTCTCAGGGGCCAAGGGGTCCCTGGGGCTCCGGGAGACCCTATCCAAGGAGCCCCCAATGTGGTTAATGTGGCCCATGGAGGCGCTGAACTGGCTCTGGGCAGGCTTGAGGCGGGAGCCGTAGGAAGGGAAGCTCTGGATGGAGTTGTGGCTGGAGTCGGAGGCCTCATCCAGGCTGATGGCGTGGAGCAGGTGGGTGCGGAGTGGGCCATGCTGCGAGGCTGCTGTGCTACTCTGCGACAGCAGCGTGTGCAAGCTCCCATTGCTCTTAGACAGCTTCTGCCCTTTGGATGAGGACAGGCCCTGCATGGAGACCAGCCCCTTCCCAGCCACCACCTTGAAGGCTGAGGGCCTTATACGGCACTGAAAAACAAGAGAGGGGGGGTTAAGATGAGCCCAACAGCCTCCACCAGCACACACAGGCACCCCAAGCCAGGGAGAATCCCCTCACTCGCAGCCCGATATCCTTGAACATGCTCAAATCCCCATATTCCCTCCAAGGCATGGATTGTTCTGCTCCAGCCCCACCCCCTCACAAAGCAGGATGTATTTTGGGGCCCACCACAGCCTCACCTTGTCAAAGCGTCCCCTCTCAGGCAGGGAGCTCTTGGAGAAGTCGGCCCCGCGGTGATGCTCACGGGAGCAGCGCTCAGGGGACCGGTTCTCACGATCACTCTCGTAGTCCCGCTTGTAGCAGGCACCAGACGCCTGGTGCTTCCGCTCTGACCGTGTCTCCTTCTTGGCCCCGTGCAGGTAGCCAAAGAGCTCCCGCTGGCTCGGCCCCTTCCGTAGCAAGCCATCGGGCTGCCGAAGCCCTCGTGAGCCCCCCAGCGGAGCCCGCAGCTCCAGAGGGGACAAATCCTGCTTCTCCACCAGGCTGCCTACGCTGCCCATGCTGCCGACAATGCCAGTGGGCTCCGAGGAGAGGTAGGTTCCAAGGACACGGGTGTTGGGCTCACAGGTCACAGGACCCTGTGCTGCTGCCATGGAGAATTACAGAAAAGCCTGGTACCAGCACTGCTAAAGGAGAGACAAAGTCAGCAACGCCAGGAAGCCTGGACTTCAAACACACCCAGCACCTCCTTTCCTAGCTGGCCCCAAGGACCCACCAGAGCTCTGAGTCCCAGGAAGCTTACCAGGAACCGAGCGAGCAGGATGCCAGCACACAGTATGCACCAGGGTGCGGGCTCCCCCACTGCCCCCCCCCATGGTAGAGCGCTCCCTCCCACACCCAGCCCCACCTCCCGCCCGCGGCCGGGGCTGCCACCAAAACAGGCACCTGCTGCCCAGCCAGGCGGGTGAGTTCAGGAGCCGGCAGCACCTGCCTGGGCCTGGCGCCAGCCCCAGCTTGGCAGCACCAAGCCGACCCACTGGGACCTCAGGGTCTGGACACCCTCTGGAGACCTCCCAAAATGACCCTGGTAATGCCCAGGCTCAAGGGCTTGGCCTCACCAACATGCGCAGAGGGTGGGCTCCTCTCTTGCCCCATGGAGATGCTTTCAACACGAGCTTCCATGCCCTGCAGGGCTCACTCCCAAGTCCCCCTCATGGTCCAGGCGCTCCAGGCAGGGACAGGGGGACCACAGCCCTTATGCTGTGTGCGTGCAGAGGACCCCGTGGCCGGACACGGTGGGAGGGAGGTGGGAAGGGGCAGGATGCAGATGGGACAATGCAGCTTCCTGTGCAGGTGGCCGGGGGAGGAAGGACACGAGGATGCCTTTGGCCTCGGCTCCAGCTCCCCAGCACCAAGGAGGGGGGCGATGGCCCTTGCCAGCGTAGGGGACACAGCGAGCGTAGCAGGGGTGAAGCAGAGCCCCCTCCGTAGCTTCCAGCATTGCCGAGGGCTCACGGGCCCGGTTACACCCAGGAAGCTGCCCTGGTTCTCAGCACCCCACGCTGGGTAAACAAACACCCTGCGTTTAATTGCTGCCACGCACAAACCTGTCTAACAGCTCCTGCGCTGTCACCTCCCTCCGTGAGCCCACGGCACCCGCGAAGGGCAGCAGGGAGGGACCCCCTGGGAGGCTCCGAGCTGCCTGCGGTGCTACCGGGGGTGCACGGGGATGGGGAACAAGGATGTACCCACGGGGGGAAGCCCTTAGCATCCAGCCCCGCACCAGGGCATCCACCGGGAGCAGCAACTTCTCCTGGCACAGGCAGCCGGGGAAGTGGGTCAGGTTGTGGGAGGTTTGGGAAACGCCGGGGGAGCCCCAAGGTGTCTTGCCTGCGGCGGGAAGGGTGTCACCCCCTAGGCGGCAAAACACCGGTCCGGCCAGCCCAGCTCCTTCGCGGCGTGGGGGACGAGATCTGGTCCCAAGCCTAGCCGGGCAGGATGCGGCCACAAAGCTTTTCCCATCCCCTCCAGGCGGGAGACAGGGGCCTGCGGGGGGGTGGGGGGGGGGAAAGGAGGAGGAGGTGGGCGCAGGTTTCTCCCCCCCCTTTCCTGCATCCCCCACGGATCCCAGCCGGAATTTCCGGAACGGAGAATGCGGAGGGGGAGGTCGTTCCCCGGGGCCAGGCCCGGCCGATCGCGCTGTAGCCCGGGACAAAGCAGCACCGAGAGCGTGTGTGTGGAAGCACCGGGGCTCCCTGGAGGGCGTACCGGGAGGCAAATCAGGATGGCACACCGGGGCTCCCCGGGAAGTGCATCGAGGCTCGTCGGGAAGGGCACCGGGGCTCCCGGGAGGGCGCACTGGGGCACCCCAAGGTTCCCCGGAAAGCGCACCAAAGCTCCCCGGAGTGCGTACCGGGATGAGCACCGGGGCTCGGCCCAGGGTGTACCGGGACGCGTCCCGGGCCCGCACTCACCATGCCGGCGGCGCTGCAGTCCCGCTCAGCTCCTCTCCCGCTCCTTCCCTCGCCGTGTTTGAACGCGCCCCTCGGTCGCGGCCGCGCGGGCAGCGGGCGGAGCCGGCACCGGCAAATCGGGCGCGGGGGCGGGGGGGAGGAGGAGGAAGAAGGCGGGCGGCCCGGCCGTGCCCACCGGCGGGCGGGGCTCGGCTGCGTGTAGCGCCGAGCACCCCCTGGGCAATCCCGGAGCGCGGAGAGAACCTCGCAAACCTCTCGGCTGCAGCCCCGGGACCGGCAGCAGCGGCTCGGGGCTCCGGCCGACGCCTCTCATCGCGGCAGCAGGGCTGGCAGGACCAGACCGCATCGCGCGCTGGGCTACCGGGGCAGGGGACACGCATGTGGCTCAGCCTCCATGGCTGCACCAAACCCCTGCGGAAGGGAGAGGGGTCTCCATGGAACACTCTACACTCTCTTGCAGGACAGCCCTGCATTCCCCACTGCAGCACCCGCAGGTGGGCAGGTTTCACCGGAGATGCCTGCGCTGCACAGGGGCCGTAGCGTACAGGGTGGGGCAAGGAATACCCCAGTGCCTGGCCCAGCACCATGGAGACACGACATGCTTTGTTCCTCTGTGTGGGAGCCAGGTTTATTACTCCCCACTCCTGCAGTGTCCCAGGCACAGGGACCCCAGCATGGGCTGGACCTGGTCATCCTAGGGAGTGGGACGCCTGCAGCAGCCCCGCTCTGTCCCCACGGCAGCTCATACATCGTGCACATCTGCCCCTGAGGAGGGATCACACCTGTAACATCCCCAACATGGGTTTGGGGACACGTGCATCCAGCGTGCTCATGCACAGGGGCCCTGCTCATTGCCAGCTCCCCCCACCGCACACCAGAGTCTTCAAGCTGTGCTGCCAGTGCTCACCCACACACACACTGTGTCCTCAGTCCCTGCTTGTCGGGCTCACATGTTTGCATTATCCTAGGTGCAGTGCCAAGGCACACAACTCCCTCCATCCCAAGCCTCCCCGTTCGCCATAGCTCCTTTTCACTGCCCAGATGCACAGCGGAACAGCAGCACATGTGGCCCTTTGTGACAGTGTATTTCCCAACCTGCTGGCAGCAGGAATGCATCTGCAATGTCCGGGCCCTCTGCCCAGAGCTCAGCAACGCGTGGGGCCACTGGGACCCTGCCAGAGAGACAGGCAGAAGTCCACACCACAGGCAGTAACAGCATCCCGCCAGGGGCTCAGTCCAGGCAGGTTGCAGTGATGCTGGTCTGAGTTCAATGGGTGCTGGTCACAGCCACACCCCTTCTTCCCCATTTCCAGCCACCACGTCCCCATTGCAGGCTGCACTGCCCCAGCACACCTCTGCTGGCTAGGGATACTCCATTCCCTGGGAAGAGATACTCCAGCCTCCCATGGGCTTTTCCTCAGCCCCTCTCCACTTGCCTCAGCCCCTTGGTCTCCCTCCATCACAGTACTACAGCAATTCCATGTGGCTGCCAGCAAACGACTTCAGGCACTAAAACCAACCCGGCAATAAAAACCAGTTGATTGCCGTGCCCATGGCAGACCCCATAGGGCCTCCCCAACAGCAATCTGGGCCCTAGAAGGGAATTTGCAGAGAGGCAGGGCTGGGACTCCACAGGCTGTCTTTGTCCCCAAGCATCCCGACCCCCTCCGAAGGGTTGCTCAGAACACGGGAATGCCTGGAGGCCTCCAGCTCCGCTCCGTGGGGCTCCGGGGACAGCAGGCAGGGTGTTATCCATCTGCAGAAAGGCAATGAGGAAAAAAAGTTGTCCCCTCCTGCTGGGCCATTGCTAATAATGAAGTGCGTGGGGGGAGAACAGAGCAGAGCGACCTCCGAGTTGCATTCAGGGCTATAAAAGGAAGCCAGGTCTCCAGCACGGCGCCTCTTCCACAAAAGCAACCAGAGGATGAGGGGGCTGCGAACGGAGCTGAGAAATAGCTGCCAGGCAGCGGGAGAGGAGCCTTTAGCGCTGAGCGAAGTGCGAGGTGCACATATGCTCTCTGTTTCTGCACATCGACGTTTTCATAAAACCTTCCCAAAACTGTGTCATCTATTTTGAACAGTGGAGAGAAATACTTTGATCTGCCTCCACCAGCCCTGGCTGCCGTTCCTGTACCAGTAAGTGGCTGCCATACAGGTGGCTGATTTCAAAACCTGTGCAATGGAGAGACAGGAGCAGGGGCTGCCGGTCCACAACATCTCCCTCTGGCCGACCACAGTGAGAGTCATGGTGGGTCCTGGGAACACCTCCAGAGCAGTGCACCATGCATCCAAGCCCACCTGGGATGTTTGTGTCAGATACTAGTGCTGCTCTGAGGCTGCTGGGCTGAAGAGGCCATTGGGAGCTCTTGGGCAGCTTGTCCCTGCATCATCCTGGGACAAGGCTGTGCTCTCAGCTGGGCAGCAGCATGTGCTGGGCCTGCCTGCACCTTGGGTGACACAAAGCAGCACAGTATGATCCTCACTACCCTGCAACTGCCAACGCGACCCTTTCCTTAGGAACCACTCCCCTTCACCCCAGTCTGCAGAGCTGCAGACTCCTCACCCAGCTCCAGAGCAGTACGGAGAGCAGACAGCGCCAGTTCTTTCCAGATGCCCCATCTGCTGCCCCTACACGATACACAACCCCCATACTTGGCTCTGATGCTTTTGCCTCCCTCATCTCAGCGCTCCTCCCCGGAGATGCCATGTCCCCAAGGCCACTTAGCTTCCTGGGATGATGGTGGCAGCTTCTGTCTGGGGACATTTGCGAGCACCCAACAAAGCAACTACTCCAGGAAGCACCAGGCAGGGGGACCAGAACAGAAGGGGGCCAGGAAACACAAGAGGGCCCAGTGCCAGCTTTGACAATGGTGCTGAACAGAGGGGTACTGGCTACTCGGCTGGGTCTGCCCAGCTTGAGGAGGCAGCAGCACCTAAAACACATGCCAGGACCCCAGAGCCAGTGCAGCACAGCCCCACGCATGGCACCATCTGTGAGTCAGCCCAAGCACCCTCCTCTCTGGCGCAGCACAGCATCATTTCCCCCAGCAGCCTGAACAGGCAGCCAGGCCAGGCTGGTGATGGAAGAAATGAGCCCAGTGGTGGCAAGAGCCTTCTGTTGAGAGTTGGTGGGTGCCTCTGCCACCCCTCAGCAGCATCCTAGAGGTCACAGCACAGGTTCACTCCCAGCATGAGCAGGCACAGACTAGGTGCTCCTCCACAGTCACCGGGGCTCGAGAGCCAGGTCCCGAGCAGGGCATGTGGCCTCCCTACCCCACTCTACACACATCCCACTTCCCAGCAAAAGGTGCTGGTGTGGCTGATATTTACCAACCCCAATCAACTGGCACCCCCCAGGGCCTTTCCTCAGCTGTTGGGGCCTTCTTGGCTTCCTCACATCCTGTTTGGCGCTGCAGAGCACCCAGGCATGTTCCCAGCAGCCAGGAGACATTCCCCTACTCCTCCTCATGTCTCCTGTCCCAGGGTGCTCTCCCAGCATGCAGTGTCCATGCTTCTGCCACTTCCCATGGGCTGATAGCAGTGGGCCCCCAAGTCACTGCAAAGGCTAGGCTCCTGGGACCTAGGATTTGCAGAGTACATCTGCCCAGTCACCTCTTGCTCATCAGCACCCCAAGGCTGACACAGCCATTTACCTGGGCACCTTTTTCCGAGCCACGCACTTACCTAGACAAGCCAACATCCACGGTGGGAGTCTTGAGCCCCCAGCAGAACCCCCACAGACCCTACAAGCAGTGGGGGCCCAGCACTGTGGTACTGTCAGTGAGTGAACACCTGCCCACCTTGCTGGAAGGGATGGGCCAGGTCCTCATTCTGCCACGCCAGGGGAGAAACAGGCCTGGTAGCAAGGCAGGGCCGAGCAGCCAGAGCAAGCAGGTGAGCAGCCCAGGCCCCACACAGTCTTGCCTCTTCGACACAAACCCTCCTTTGTCCATTTCGAGAGAAGCATCCCTGCCTTGCCCAGGGAATCTCGTTCCCCTCCACCTGGGCAGATTAGGGACAATTGTCTCAATTCTTGCACTTCACCTAGGCCATCTTCCCAGCTCCAGCAGCACTGTGGTGAGCCTGTCCTTTCCAGGATACCTCATATAGGGTCACTGCAGATCCCAGTTCCCCTTGGCGCTGTAGGTGCTCCTACATCTTCTGAAAAAGGCAAAAGCAGCACATTCCACAGAAGGCAGGCAAGGAAGGGAGCAGCTCAGCCAGAACTCTCCTCCTTGCTCCAAAGAGAGAAGTCCTGGGCTCCCTCAACTATGGACATCCAGCAGAGCTGGGGATGCTGGGGCTAAGGGCACAGCTCAACCACAGCTGCTTCCTGCAGTGAAGCAACCAAGCACAGCCCTGGGTGTACCTGGCAGCTGAAACACAGGCACCATCTCACTCAGAGCCTGTTTCAGACCAGCTCAGCCTCTAAACCAAAGCAGATCACCTCTCCAGAGCGCAGCCAGGGCCAAACCAGAAATGGGCACGCTAAAGCCAGTAAGGCAAAGAGAGCAGGATAAAGGAGGGGCGCAGCCCAGGGCATTCACCACTCACAGGTGCCCTGATAGTTCTTTATTGTCCTCTGAGCTGGGTGGCAGCTCAGCCATGTCCAGTGCAGGAAAACCGTCCTGCACCTGCCCTGTGAGGCAGCACCAGTTTCTGCAGTGACACCACCAAGTCCCACTCTCAGCCTCTCCTGTCGGTCCCAGCAAAGCCTGGTTCTCAACTTTTTTTTCCATTCCTCTGTGTCTCACCAGCACCGCCATGCTTGTCTGGTGCAAAAATCCTGCCTGCTCCAAGCAGCTTGGCAGCAGCCCCAGCATCTTGGTAAAACCACAGTGCACACAACTGGCACAATGGGAGACAGGCTCAGCCGAACACACACCAAGGGGTCTCACTTGTGTCACAGTCCAACAAGATATTAAGGACGGTGCAAGGGGCTCCTGCCACACTCAGAGCTGTCCGTGACTCGATTTGGTACCTCACATTGTTCAGACCTCCCTCCCGATCCACCTTAAACTGTTCCTGAGGGAAAAAAAAAAAAACAACAGTCAGCCCACACTGGCTTCCAGAGTAAGGGAAGCACTCTGTGCCCAGGGAGGGAGTGCAGAGGCAGCAGGAGAGGACATGAGAAAATGGTGGGCTCAGAGCACGTAGTGATCACAACCCAAACCTTCCATGGTTCCCCTTGACCACATTGAGGTCTCACCTGCTTCTGCGCAGCAATTCGCTTCTGGTCTCTCTTCCTCCAAGCTGGGTCATGCAGGTGCTGGAAAGTCTCATATCCAGTCGTGATTCCAGAGGGACGGTGAACCTGGAAGGAAAGCGAAGCTTCTGTTAAAACTACTGGAAAACTTGCTGCTCCTGCTACTGGAGTGGGGAGTGCAAAAGCGCTGCCTTCCACAGGGCCCGATTTCAGTGGCTACAGCCAGGGGCCAGGCAAGGAGACAAGAGTCCATGGAGCACCCCTTACCTGGAGACCGGCTCCTTTGATACGTCGATAAAACTCATCATCTTCCCGTCCCCAGCCCCAGAAGCGGTTGGACATGCCATTGCACTGGAATGAGAGGGGCACCACGCTGGCCAAGGTCCAATCCAGCACAACTCCATGTGCCGCAGAGGAGAGGACATCAGCACTGCAAGCCCTGAGCACCAATGCAGCCTCTTCTCCCCTTCCTCCCACCAGCTCTAACCAGACTCTGTCAACAAACCATTCTGACTCCTTTCTCCACTTCCCAAGTGTGGACCACAAAATCTATGACAATTGACTAAGCCAATGTCGTAGTCCCTGCCCCAAACCAGCCAGGACATCTCACCCACGTGCTCACCATCTCATAGTGCTGCTTAGTGAGCAGCAGGATGCCACCCACATAGGTCTTGTAGTGGTAGAGCGGATGCAGCTCCGGGGATGCCACATGGAAGGGCCCTGCCTCTGGGAAGCCATAGTCCAGCTGCTCATTGAGAGGCAGGAGATCTACATCATGCATCGCAATGTAGTCAGTGTCGTTGCCGCTCTCCAGGAAGCCCACGTTGATCAGGGACGCCCTGTTAAACCTGCCGTGGGACCAGGAACTCTCAGTACCATGCCCAGCAGCCACTATTCCCCCACATCCCTCTCCTGTGCTCCTCAATGCTAGATGTTCACCAGAGGCACACAGGAGACCCTCTCAGATGGGTCAGAGATTGGGAGAAGGGTCCCCTCGTTCCCTTTGCTTGCTACAGTGAGGGAAGACGCTACCTGAAATGATCAACCTGGTTGAGGATGAAGATGTGATGGCGGATCCTCTTCTTGCTCAGGAAGCGGTGCATGTAGGGGACAAATGCCAGTAGCTCCTCAAAACGCTCCCGGAAGGGGACGAGCAGCGCCAGGCGGTGGGGACCCCAGGACAGCTCATCCTCTGGTGGGGGGAGCGGGGCGGGAGGCGGGCAGGGCTGACGGGGAGCCCCCTGACCCTGCCCACTGCCAGGGAGTGGCCCCTCACCCGAGCAGCTCAGCTGGAGCCACAGCAGTGAAGCGAAGCCCAGGAGTAGTGCCAGGAAAAAGAGCGGGAAGACGGAGAACCGGCCGGGGAGGAGGCCCAGGAGCAGTGGGGACCTGGGGCACAACGTGGGGTCAGCAGCTGCCAGGGAAGCCCCAAACCTCGCTGGGACCCCCAAGCCACCCCCTTCACCCCTACCCCGCCAGGGGCCCTCAGCCACCCCTCTAGGACTCCAAGTCATCCCCTCACACTCCCTACCCCACCAGGGGGGCCTCTGAGCTGCCCCCCTCCAACACCACCAGGTCTGCTGAGCCACCACCCCCCATCACCACCACCCCCTCTGCCCTACCAGGACCCCCGAGTCACCCTCCTATGCTCCCTCAGCGACCTCGAGCTGCCCCCTCCCCACGCACACCCCACCGAGCCCCCCGAGCTGCCCAAACTCCAACTCCAAACCCCGTACCTCCGACGGGACCCCTAACGCCCCTCTGCTTTTCCAAGACCATCCCCCCGCGCCCTCTTTGGGACCCTGAGCCGCCTCAAACCGCACCAGAACCCCCAAGCCGCCCTCCCACCCTTCTCCAGGACCCCGCGCTGCCCCCCCTACTCCGCCCCAGGCCCACCGAGACCCTCGAGCCGGCCCCCCATATCCCACTCCGCCCCGCCGGGACCCCCGAGCTCCCGTGCCCGGCGTCCCCAGGTGCCCGGCGCTCACCCCACGCCGCGCAGGCGGAACGCAGTCCTGCGGCGGGCCGGGCCCATGGCCCCCTGCCCCGGGACACGCTGGCTCACCTCGCCCGGCCCCACTCCCCCCGCCAGGCCCCGCTGCCCCGGAAACCCCGCCTGCCCGCCCGGTTCCTCCCGCACGGAGGGGCGGGGCGAGGGCGGGCCCGGGGCTGCGGAGACACCCACCCCCCCGCCCTCCAAGACAGCCCCTGCCTCGGTGTTTCCTACGGGAAACACACACAGTCCCCAGCTCCTCTGCGACCCCCACACGACTGACCCTCCTCTCCAAACCGGGACATCGTCCCCCACTCAGGGATAACCCACCACCACCAAACCCCGACAAACACCCCCCAGGGACCACCCACATCCCCCACTCAGAGACAGCCCCCCTCCTCCCCGAGAACGGAACCAGACTCCCCTCCTAGGTATTAACCCTCTCCCCAAACCAGGACATCCCCCCCCGCCAGGGACAAACCATCACCACAATCAAATCAGGACAAATGCCCCCCAAGGACAATCTCCCCTGCCCCCTCTAACAGGAACAGACATCCTCCTCCTGGGGATAATCCCCCTCTATCAAATCAGAATTTCCCTCCCCTCAGGGACACCCTCCCACACCAAATCAGAACAGCCCCCCACTCAGGGACAACTCCCATCAGGGACATCCTCCTCTACCCCCCTCCCTCAGGGACAATCCCCCCATCAAATCAGGACAGATATCCCCTCCCCAGGTATAAGGACAGACACCCCTCACAGAGACAATGCCTACTCCCACCAAACTGGAACACTCCCCTCCAAGGACCAGAACACCCCTCCAACCTGCCCACACTGCAACCCCTCATCTCTCAGCCACTGTGGGGCACCCCCTTCCCCCAAGAAGATTCTCCTCGCCTCCAACCCCAGACAGAGACAGAGCCATAGGTGGTGTCAATCATTTAATGCCCCACTCACAGTCCCCTCCCCAGAGCCCACTCCCCCCAGCCCCC